>JAVCKT010099389.1:0-10006 GCA_032273925.1 Rhynchotus rufescens | reverse complement strand
GAATGAAGACTATTTCCAATATATTTTCCATTAAAAAAGAAACTATTTTGGAGGGTTTAAGTTAACTTTTTAAACTTCCCTGTTTTAAAACAACTTAATATTATTCAATTATAATACAGTTATAAATTAATCGTATCTTCTTCACAATATTTTAACTATTTAAGACTACTAATCTTGTGGGTTTTTTTTTTTGTGTGTGTTTGTTTGTTTGTTTTTTAACAACAACCAGCAAAATACTACATTTTTCCAAAGAAATTTATCAGGTAATTTGTACTTATTGATTCATTTTTTTCCCCTATGTACAGAAACAAAAAGGAACTCATGTGCATTTCTATCCTTTTTTTTTTTTTCCAGTCTTGAGTTCTAAGTAGATGTTTTTAGAATTTGAGATTTCCTTAAGAATTACAAGTATAAATTTCGGTTCTGGTATTGTGTAACCTGAGATGATATTCAGATGTAGTTTTCTGAATGTAGTAGGTATGAGGTGACAAAGTCTTGGTATTGAATCTCGCTAAGTGAACAAAAGGAAACTCCACAGTAGCAGAACTAGTTTGCAAGAGTTATTCAGGCACTGCAACTCTCAATGTGTACATTATGTTACCAGCACATCATTGCTTCTCTCAATTAAATCACAAAGTAGAAGTGCTGCTGCAAGGCTGATTAATGTGCATTTCATACTACTGATGAATCCATAAGGCATCAAAGTTAAAGCACAGCTGTAAAATGTCTAGTTATAATAACAAAAGACATTAAAATTCCATGTTTAATTTACACAATTATAACTATCACTGATGCATGATGAAAATCATTCTTAACACTTGTAACGGCCCCTAAAAAATTGTTCCTACCTGGAAATACTATGAATCTTTTTTCCCATAAACATTATTTGAAACATAAGTTCCTTTGCGGAGAGCTGTGCCAGTCCTTACCTGGCAAATCATTGAAGAAAAATAATGTTTTCAGATGTCAAAGTTGCCAAAGGGTCCTGCAGAATCTTCTCCACAGTGATAGCAGATGGCATACTTCAGTTCCTATTAATAAAGAACTTCATCAAGCATATTAAAGCACCTGGGTGGAGAATATTGCAATACAATAATGAAAAAGAAGAGTAAATAATCAGCTGATGAGCCTATGGGAAAGGTATGGAGGAGGTACAGAGTCTTAACCCAGAGAATGGTGTAGGGTAAGGACAATAGTTAATCTGAACATGAACAGAGGAAAGAAGCTCAGGTAAAAACAACTAAAGGAGCCTATTCTGAAAAACAATGAAGAGAAAAACCGTACAAATTGTTCTGGGTTTGACACCTAATCCTGGTGGTCAGAGCAAACTTACAGCTAATGGGACAATGCAACCACTCTGACCAAGATACTCAGAACTGAAGATTCTGCCCTTGTTTTTCTTTTAGAAAAACAAGAGAGAGAGGAAAATCAGGGTTAGAAACCGAAGAGGAAAAGCCACTGACATCAGCAGTTCAAATGCTCACTGCCCAAGCATGAAAAGTTCATCCATGTGAAGACAACATTCTAGTTTTGACAATGACAAAAACAAAACGTCACTTTTTTACTTTACTATTCCGGTAAGCCCTATTAGATTCTGTTATTATTACTTATGAATATGTATCTTGTATATATATTCAGGAGTAAAAATAAAAAGGTAAAAATGAAAATCTGGCAAGATATTCAACTTCCTAGAACAAAGGTTTCAGGTTTGGAGTTATAGAGACATTTGTTATACTGCTTAATGGATAAGTAAAATTTCTTAGGACCCAGAGCTCTAACATTGTATTTACTATACCTTTTACATATCCATGTTACAAATCAAGTGTTTTAACATTAAAATTGTTTCCTTTTGATTTGTACTCTAAAGTCCCCAACCTATGCTTTGAAAGCATAGAATATCCTCTCAATACTGCTCATCTTGAACTTATACAGTGATCTCTATTGCTGGTAATAAACACAAAATGAATTCTTCTCTACAAAAGGGCTTTTTTACAACCCCAAAAGTCACAAGAAATTTGCAAGTAAGATTTATTTTGGCTGCAAGAGTCTCTTTCCCAGCTTTCATTTTAATTCTTCTGCATATGCCCCACGTCTCAAAACAGCCAACATTAGCAACAAAGTGCTACTTGCTGCATGTTAGGGAAGAAAGCAAAGGTGACACCCAAAAACAATTCTTCAAAACACATAGCTATTTTACCAAGGTACCTGAAACATAAAAGTTAAATACTGTACCAGATTGCCTTATAATAGAGTGAAATATCAAAGCTGCCTGTGACTGACATTTCTGACTGCTGGACCTATTTCTATACGCCAAGAGTTATGAATAGTTACTATCTGCTGCACAATCATTTAAGAGAAAGAATAAGTTCTTTTTCTTGTATCCCATAAACCAAATTTTCAAAATATAAAACTTAATGTGGTCACACTTTCTTTTCAGGTTTGCTGTCAGACTGAGATATAGTTAATACTTTGGTCTGGCAAGCAAAGATAATTCTTTAAAAAAATAGTTTGACCACTATAATAAATTATTAATACCCAATACAATCATTCTTCAGAGCATGAGCTACCAAGCCACTTTCAAGTAGGAATAAATGTCCTCAATTGGATTTCTTCCTTTCTATAAAAATCAGGTGCTGGTCTTGGCGAGAGATAGTTTATCAAATGGAGACATTCTGTGTAGAAATATCTCTCCTAAGCAAACGCGACCAACAAAATCCATAATGTCTGCTTTATAGTAACTTCTTTTTAGTTGAGCTGAAGCAGTAAATTACATAGTTTAGATAATCTATTTCATACATTTTAAATTGTTGCTTTTCTTGCTGAATTGATCACTTCATTATTACTAAAATGGAGACTAGGGAGACCTGACATACTTTTTTTACCACTCATTTTGTAACAATTCAGATCTAGATAAGAAAACTACAGCTGCATATTAGTTTATGGCTCTTATATCAATGAAACAAGCAAAAAAACCATTTTTGACTGTCCACATTTAATCCATTTTCTATGATACGGAAAGAAATATATTTTCTAATGCCTGGAAAAGTTAGTGCACCAAAATGTCTTGCTCACACTGGGCCACTCTTGCCTAGATCAGTCCTCTCTTTACATATTACTGTTTGATCTGTTTGAGGAGAAATTGAGCACCATATAACTCAATATAAATTTGGGTAAAATAATGAAAAGCATCAATGCATATTAAAAATGCATATATTTATATATAAGCATGAGTCAACATATATGTCAAATCAAGATATGCAGAACCTTACAGTTTTTCATAACAGTAAGAATTTCTTTATTGTTGAAATTCCATTGATAAACAATTTTAAAAAATCATAATATGTAAATGGTAAATACATTAGAACTGCCTCTATCTAGAATATTCAGTATTTTAAGTTAGAACTGTAATGCTATCCACAATCTACAATTCCTTCTTCAATAGCATTTGAAAGGCAAAAACAATAAACATGTATTAATAAAATAGAAAGCTGGGCTCTGGAGACAAAAGTGACTGAACAACATTTTTTAAACAAATGCACAATGAACTAAATCACATCTGCCAGCTATGGGAAAGTGCAGAACAATTAAAAACTGCATTGTGTCAGAAAAAGGACTTCTTTACAGAGGCCTGTACACATGCACATGTTCTCTCCATGGTATCCCACACAGAAAACTGAGCTGTTGAAAATGAAACAAACATACTATACTGGATGTTTCCAACTCAAAACATTTCTCTTTTTTCCTCCTTGAGAATTTGATTTCTGGGTCATCAGAGATTTTTTGATCCCTTGTTTGTCAGGGTTTGTTTTACCTTGCAAACCTCTAAAAGGATCGGAATTTGACATTTACCTGAAACACCTAAGTAGCTCCTACATGAGTCATTCTGCAAGTGACACTTCCCTTCACCTTGTCTAGAACAACTCAGCCTTACATTCCAGAAGGGAAATAAGGCAACAACCACCTGCTTTTCCTGTTACTATGATACTCGTTTCTGTTGCACTTCCAGTACAGTTGTCATAGCCAGCGACTACAGCCTATTTTACTGAGCGTTTGCCGAGTATATTATAGAAAAACATAGTTCCTCTCATTTTAGTCATAAGAAACTAGTAAGATAGTTCTTCATTACAGAGTCCTCTAGTATTTCATTGCTCGTAACATTTCATTTAAAAACAGAGAAAAGGAAATAACATAGTCCTACCAAAGCCTGGATCATCTCCACCTATTCAGGAAATACAGCAAACATTCTATAGTCATACTTTGATTTGCAAATCATCTATTCATTCACAAGGATTAAAGGCTATTAAATCCTGACTTTGCATTCTGCGCAGTCTACAGCGTGAAAATATCCCCTTTGCCCACCAGCTACTGTTTGAAAGCTTCAGAATTCATTCTGTCAAACTGACTAAGCCACAATGTTACTTGTCCCCATTTGTCTCCATCTTGCTGATTTTTGAATGAATACAGTTCAAGTCATGCAACTGTTCATCATTTAAGCTCTTAATGTAATACTCATTTCTAATTCCCCAGAAACCAGCAGAAAGAACTGTAGCACTAATGTTATCATAAAATAAAATAAAATAAAATAAAATAAAATAAAATAAAATAAAATAAAATAAAATAAAATAAAATAAAATAAAATAAAAATAATTATGTCTATCTGAACACTGACTACAAACTGCAGCAAGCTTTATCTTGAGAAACAATCCCAAAGCCCAAAGGAATACTGTTTTCTATTCAAATAGTTTACAAAATTTCTTCTATTTCCCAGATAACTGGTTACAATTGTCTATTTTTCTCTCTTCTCTCCCTTATTTCTTTCTTCTTCCCAATCCTTTCCATTTTCATTTCCCTTATTTTAATCTGTCTGGATAAATTTCAGTAGCCCAATTCTGCCCCTGACAAACTTTATGTGGTCTTATCACCTTTTAATTCAAGAATTGGAATATGAACATTGCAGATCCGCAAATCCTACAGGAAATAGCAAAAGCAACAACAACTGGCAATAACAAAGCAACTTGCACTGAATAAAATTGAGCTGCTGGGGCAGGGAGGAAGCAGGAGCAGAGCAAAAATAACTCCTCTTTCTCTTTCTGCATCAAAGGTTCCTTTTTTATATTCTATATTGAAGGTCTGCATCAAATACCTCCTTAGGTCCTTTGATCTGGATTCAGTAAACATTTAAGTACCTGCTTAACCTTAATCACATGGTTATTCATCAGAGTGCTCTACCTAAATCAGTTCCCCACTGTCCTGCTCTTCCATGAATATTCCTTAATTGCTTCAGGTGAATTACAAGTGCACACACCAGTGCAGACTGAGATTCCACATGCTTATCCTTTCTGGAACCGCCATTTCTTATCAAAATTGATTTAACGAAAAATTACAAAATGAAGGAGCTTGTCATTTTGTACAGCTGCCTATCAGTTAGTAAGCTTTAATTACAGTGGCTCTACATTTTTTAATCATTGGAGACAACATAAATTTTTAAAGATTTTCATTTTGTGATGGTATGGCTCAGCAGTAGGCCAAAGCCTTCCCTGGCATTTTATAAATTTAAAGGCAATCAACATCAGAAACTGACCTGGGGGGCTAAACCTGCCATCATTAAATTCCTTAGGGACTAGGCCTGTATCTGAGGAAACAGTGTATTGCTTCCTCACAGCTAAGTTTCAGAAAATGCTTCAGAAATGAAGAAAAAAAGCGATACTGTGGATACTTTCTCTTCTCCTCGCCAGTGCAGGGACAAAAAATCCTGGCTAGAATGTGATGCATTTTGCCAATTTTGGTCAGTAGAGTAGTATATACTGAGCATGCCATGGTCTTTACAGCAAAATATCACTTCTACTTTTCTCCCTTATATGTAGAATAGCACTCTGGCCACCTAAGAATCAAGCCAAGATTCTTTTATTCTGGAAAACTCAGCTAAAGCTGTTTTTAGACCATATCAGGCTTAAAAAATCTTTCTTAATCAAGCATACATTGATTCTGCCCTTGCATTCTACCATTGATTCTCACAGTTGGGACTCCTTCTTCAAAAAAGTTTTTGGGAATTTTGGAGTTTGAAAACTAAAATTAACACTAGAAATATCAAAAAAACCCTCACCTAGAAAGGCTGAATAGAAGATATTTCTTCATATATTGGAGCCCTTTCATTGTGAATTACACTTTGATTAAGCACTCCCAACTCTGTTTGTAACTGTCTTTTTTTCTTTCTCCGAGATCTAGCAACTTGAAAAGCAAGATATAGTAAAAAGGAAAATATAATCTCTCATCAGATAAACGTATGGATGTTCCTTTCTAAGTAGTCATGCTGAGTTGTAATTAAAATACAGCTCCATGGTTGGTATATAAAATGCAAATAGTGGAAGGACTGATTTTTATATTGTGTAGCTGAGGAAGTTAGGCTAATTGCACAATCTACAGTTCTCAGGGATTATAAATTAAACAGATAGCTCAGCAGTGAGAATTCAATTATCTCGCTAAAAACTGCCTTCTCAGTAGCTGTGTCATGTGACCAGGAAGACTTTGAAAGCAAGTAGACTGCTTAATTCATGATTGGTAGAAGAACTCAGGCTTCATTTAAGACAAAAATACCCACCTGAACTAATAAACAAAAACCCATGAGATCATGAAGGATCTCATTTATAGTTGCTCTTTGCCCACTGGTCATACACAACAGAAAGACATCAGCCTGTAATGCTCATTGACTCTTGAAAAAAGCTAGATTTTCTGTATCTTTTAGTACAAGCTCATTTATGTAATAATAAAGCAAGCAAAATAAATCCTTAGGAATCACTTTGACTTACCATACCGGTACCAGGTGGATTTTACATATTATTCATCTCTCATTATTTGGTTGATAGGATGGTAATTGTTAGGTCCAGTATGTCTACAAAATATGTCACCACAAGGTCAATAATTTCCTTGATAGTTAAATTGAGTTAGCAGAGAAGAAATCAGGATAGAGAAACATACTAGATGACTAAATGAAAAAAAGGAGAATCAGATAGAGTGAACATAAAAGCAATTAAGCAAAGTGGCTGACTATTACAGACTAACTTCCATGTTGATATTTATTTTTGCAGCTACATTGTAATTTTGGATTGGTTTGGATCAGGGTATTTTCTGTGAATAAAGCAAATAGTATCATTTTAGTTGCATTGTCACTTAAATTGCAAAATATAAGCCATTTTTTTTATTTGTTGTTGTGTACTTTGGGATTTACATTATCCTTGACATGAATGAGACGACACTGACAGCGTCGCCTCATGGCTGTCTGCTGAAAGTTTCATTCTTTTTCTGAGAATAAGTGGATTTGGCATTTTTTTCATTTCCAGACAGCTACATGTGAAGCTCAGTAGAGTAGAACTGTTTCTTCCGTTTTAAAAAAAATCATGTGATTGCTCCCGCACTACTTCTGAAAAAAAATTATTCAAAAATATTTCCCCTTTTTATTTAAACACTGTAGTGATGGAGAGTGCATAAAGAAGAAAAATGTCTTTTGCAGATTGAGATGGAGGCTTCATGAAGAGAAAGGTAATTTTTGTTTATGATGAACTAAACTTCAAAGCTGAAATATGTTGACAGAGCTGAATGGTTTCTGAAAAGCTTGAATGAAGCAGAGTTGGAGACCAAGATGGACCTCTTAAGAGCATGATTGTGATAAAGCAGCAGTGAAAAATGTGCTTCTATTGAGAAAAATAAGTAATAGTATCAATTTGGTAATAATATTTATAATTTATTGTGAAAATAATAAAGATTCTTCCTTTGAAAAACAATTTAAAGTAGATGGTCGTCAATAAGTCATCAAAATTTTGATAGGTGTTTATAACTCAGGTATTATATATTGTCATTAGAAAGATCCTTACATCCAAATAGTTGAAAAATTTTGACTATTAATTGGTACTTCAGTGGAGTTTTTTTTTTTTTTTTTTTTTTTTTTTTTTACTAAGAACCCTACTCAGAACCTTGTCTTTATGAGTATAGAACAAGAACGCTTGTGTAATGAGTTTTGCCAGACTAAGCTACCAGTTCAGGGAACTTTTAGTCAACTAACAGCTCAGTCTCGCAACTGCATAAATCCTTAGAGTTTCCTTCTAACAGTCAAAAATGATGCATTTCTGAACTTCATTAAGTGTTCTCAGTAAAATGAATTCACCACAGCACCTCAAAAGCACCCATTACACACACAAAATAAATACCTGTACCATTAATTCTCATGACAATCATTAATTTCATTTTCCTTTCTCTGCTCAAACTGCTTAGAGCATGGGAATAGGTAAAGGCTGTGAAAAGTAAAGGCCAGGAAACTAAAGACCATGTGAGAGCTGAGTTTCTCAGACAAGTGCTTCCAAGTGCCCAGGTCAGGTTCAGCCTAACTCGGTATTGGGGCAATGCCAGAAAAAAAAACCATTCCCCTCCAACCTGCTCATTTTAGTCCGATAGGTATAGCCTGGCCTCTAGTGTGACACCCAACACCTTCCTCCTACAGATGCTTAGATTAGTCCTACAGAGCACTCCGGGGAACTAAATTTTTTTTTTTTTTTTTTTAATCATGAAACCAAAAGAGACAGTTTGCATAGGAGATGGAAGTGGTGAAGATAGTGCTGTATCCATCTTCATCATATAAAGCTATTGAGCAAAATACATCTTCCATTTGTGTTACAAGTTTCAAAATCTTTCCTGAGAACAGGCAGCCGTGTTTTGAGGTCTAGCATAATCCCTAGGAACCTGAAAACATAGTCCTTCACTCAAGACTAAAGACATGTTTATCTTATCCAATGTCTCTATGAAGATGAGGTAATCATAACACATACAACCTACTTTCAAAAGCTTCACAACATGGCAAATTGCTGGTATTTTTAGATTTTCAAAAAGCAGTACTGTCCTAGGTCAGATAGCTCTCAGGAAGACAAAGGGCTTTTGAGCTCTTGCCCACTAGATAAAAGATGAACTATATCTAATTGTTTTCTTCAGGACATAATTTAAAATCCCACTTTAGTGCTCTTAGACTTTATCCCTGGTGAAATTAAAAAGAGTTAGTCCACTGCAATCAAGTACTTAGTCTTTTGTCACTGTAGATTTCCTAAATTCCAAAGGCATGTTAGGCTGTTAAGCACAGAAAATTAAAAAAAGTATTGAGGACATATGTTATATCATCCGTGGAGCAGACTTAATTCATGCCTCTCTGAATTCTCTGAACTGTTGTTTGCATTTAAATGTACTGTAACATCTAACCAATGCTCATTCCAGCTAAACAAACATCCTGAGGAACTCAACCAACACAGACAAGGTCAAACGGAAGACAGAAGCTCTGTGGAATAACTAATGATGAAAGTTCAGGTGGTGAGAAAGGGAGAGGATAAAAACCCTGAAAAATGCAGACATATTTATCACAGAGAAGCTCCAGCTTACCCGCACAGACAATCAATGAAGCCCTGCCCAGGGAGTAGTTTTTAAGCGCAGCAATTCAGCACTAAATATTAGCACCCAAACTCTACATAAATTGCATAACAAAGGAAAAAAAAAAGAAAAAAAGGAATTTTGGTGCATCAGCGACATGCTGAATCCAAGTTAATTGCCACTGGCATCCAGCAGGGCTAATTTGTCATGGGAGAATATTAAATTGCTTCCAGGTCCCAAGCTTACTCTCTCACTCTTGCAGGGCACTGTGACAGCCCAGGGCACCACTCAGGTGTGCCAGTTACACAGACCCAACTCACAGGTTTCATCAAGGAGGCAGCCCATGGTGCTCTCTTGCAGCATAAAAAACCTTAAAAAAAAATCTTTCTCCTCATACCACTTAACAGCTCAGAATAGACAGTGTAAAGATGCAGATCGAAATCCTGCAGAGCAAATCTCAGCTGCTAAACTGAAAGACAAACTGCCCTTTGACTGAAGAGGGTCAGAATTTCCTTTTCATCATAGCTAAACTCAGACTTCTTATACCAACATCAGCTACCATTATAGTCAAAACTTTATTTTGACTTTAAGGTAGCTAGAAATT
>JAVCKT010099387.1:0-10008 GCA_032273925.1 Rhynchotus rufescens | reverse complement strand
TCAGCCTTCTCTTCTGCAGGGAAAACAGGCCCAGCTCACTCAGCCTCTCCTCGTACGAGAGATGTTCCATTCCCTTAGAATAGAAACGGCAAGCAGGTTGCTAGACAGGGTGCTTTCCTCACCATGCTGTAGTATGCAGGCTCAGAGGCTCATGTGTCTTGGTGCCAGCATCTGGAGAGGCAGGCAAGCTGCTAGGTGGACTCAGTGTCCAAGCTCAGCTGCTAGAGGGGTTCATGCTGAATATAGATACATATGACCCACTAATGGACATATGTATTTATACCAGGACATTCTTCCTGATCAACTAGAAAAGGGAACAGGAGAAGGCTCCTGGTGCTGTCACTGCATGAGCGCTGAGTGTCTCTGTCCATGTTGATCTGTATGGTCAGCCTGTATGTTGTCAGCATATGTGACTATATGTTGTATATGTGTGCTAGTGTGGGTGCTTACTGGAAATACAGGCAACCTCGCTGCTGGTTAGACCAGGAGACATGGAAATGCCACCATTGAAAATGATAACTGCTTCAGTGGGCTACTGATTTGAGCCTCCTTATCTATGCAGTATATAATTTCCTTCCTAGTGCTTTTCCTAGCTCTGCCAGACTTTGTTTTGCCCCTTGAGATGACAAAGGTAAAAAATGATCGCAATACTGAATGATTTCTTTTGCATTCTTTTTTCTGTTGGAATAAATGTACACATATTAAAAAAATAGTGTGAATAGGGATTTTAGGCTGTGTAGAACATCTCTGGGATGCTCCCATGTTGCTTTGTGCTTATAGATGTTACAGCAATGCATAAATGCATAATCTTTGCAGCACATGAAATTGCTTTGCTCCTCCAGTTTGACAACACCATTTCCATTTAGGTCAGGTTATTTAGAGGAACTTCTTCACCTCCTATGTGGTAATACTCAAGTTCCTTTCCACTGCTGTCCTTGGATCTTCCCCAAAATCTGTAATTGCAATGTAATTGGATCTCAAGATGGAATTCATTTCCCTTATTTTAGTAATTCAGAAGTTAGACAGCCACTTTAAGCTATTCCATCTGTAATCAGTAGAAGGAGGAAAAGGTCTCCAGAGGAAGACTCATCCCATTTTAAGATAGATGTCTAAGATATTTGAGGAAAATTGGAGTTGCTAAGCAACCCCATCTGGAATTTCTTTGTCTCTCTCAGCTAACTACAGAGGGAACCCTGCTGACAAGCTCAACTGTTTCCTTAACTTTTAACAGCTGATGATAGGCAAGATGAATCCTTTTCTCAAAGGTCCAGCTTCTGGAGTATTGAAATGCCTATGATTCATGATGCCAATTATTCTAGATTCTTTTCTTCCTCTACTTGTTGGTAAAGTACATTTATAGCCCCTTGATTAGGGAGGAAAAAATGAAAGTGGAACCCAGAAAGAAGGCAAAAAAAGACTTTAGAATTTTATTTTTTGTTTAAAAATATGATGACTTCTCAATGTTTTCTCAGAGTTTGACTTTGTCCTACTGCTAACTTACACAAAGGTATTTATATAGATCATTAATACTAAAATCAATACTGAAAGCATTTGCAGTGCTTTTGACGATATTCACCTGGTCAAACCAAATAGGTTTAACATAACCAGATTCCAGTGGCTGTGTCTACACAGAAAGTATATAAATGATTAACAGTTTTCTAATTAAAAAAGTTTTGGAATATAAAAGAAAATATTTTGGCAAGACCAGAAGCATTTTAATTTAGTCAGGATTGTACCAAAGGTTTGTCAGGAAGCTAACAAAAACTTTTTTGGTTTTCAAGCAGCTTGTAAGGCAATTGGAGAACTATAGGATTGTAAAAATTGATTTAGAACCAGGGTTTCATCAACAGTGTTGGAGAATGCAAGACCTGAGAGTCCTGGGCTTGAGCTTTGATTCTGGGTGAAACTAGCTTCCATAGCTCTGACTGGGCATATATGGCTCGAGTGAGAGGTGGCATTGTCTGCCTAAACTCTTTCCAGTACCTTTTGTAGGCTTCCTTAATAGGCAATTTAGTGTTTGTGAAAAGCTCTTGCCTCACTACATCTGCAAAAATCAGGGCATTTTGATTTTCTGGAGAGTTGCTCTTTTATTCAGAATATTTAATCTACCAAATCTTTTTATCTTTGATAATGTCTGCTTTTAGTTTTGATTTGAAAAAAACCCTAAACTAATGAAAAGAAATCCTATTTCAGTGAGCTCTAATAATATCGCTTTTCTCAATGGGAGAAGAGGATGAGTGTGAAGGGTCTGAAGAGACAGATGAGAGGAAAATATATTAGGTAAATACATCTAAATTTGAGGCCTGATCATCTGATTACTTTGTTGGCTAGCACAACATCCAAAAGGTATTCAAAATTACAGTTTATTCAACATCCCCCAATTATTTATATTTTTATGAAAAAGCAATATACACTGTTTCAAAAAAAATACATTATCCTAAAAGGCACTGAACAACCAGAGCTTCAAAATACTGTGCTGGAGTGTATAGGTATCCTCTCAGGATGAGGTCCAGATGGAGGAGTGAAGTACTTTGCTACTGCTTTTGTCCAAACAGCAAAATAATAGGGTTACTTAAGCAGAAGGAGAACACAGTAGTTCAGATGTTGCGAGCTTCATACAATCACTTGTGTCTGAATGAGTCTCCAACTCTATGTTGTGACACTCTGTCTTTATTAGCAGCATTTATTTCTATTTTTATAGTGAAAAGAGGGCTTCTGTAGAACTCAAGGTCATGTTATACTGGATGATTTAAAAGCATACCGTATATTGCATTAGCAAATACACAGTTGAAATAACCAGAGACTTATTAATATGAGTGGAAAGCATGCAAAGGAATAACATATATGAAAACAGGCTGAAATGATTGCTCACCATCATATAGTAGGTTGGAGAAGGTAAGAGAAGACTCTGCTCTCTACTTTCCAACTCTAGTACTGTATCACAGAATCACAGAATATTCAAGGTTAGAAGGGACCTCTAGAGATCATCTAGTCCAACCTTCCCGCTCAAGCAGGCACACCTAGAGCATGTGGCACAGGGCAACATCCAGGCGGGTTTTGAAGACCTCCAGAGAAGGAGACTCCACAACCTCTCTGGGCAGCCTGTTCCAGGGCTCTGTCACCCTCACTGTAAAGAAGTTCCTCCTCACCTGGAGATGGAACTTCCTGTGTTTCATCTTATGGCCATTACCCCTTGTCCTATCACTGGCCACCAATGAAAATAGCTTGTCCCCTTCCTCCCTGTGTTCTCCCTTCCTGAACTTATACATGTTAATCAGATTCCCTCTCAGCCTTCTCTTCTCCAGAGAAAACAGGCCCAGTTCACTCAGTCTCTTCTCATACGAGAGATGTTCCATTCCCTTAATCATTTTATGATTAAGAGATGATGAGACCTCTTTACTGAAGCTTGTTAGAAGTTCAATCATGACTGCATTGCCCTGGCTAGAGAGATGGATGAGCACCTTCTGTTCTGTTCTACCACAGTCAGCACTTCAGCACTGCTGTCTGCCAGTTTAGCAGCACCAGCTTTTGGTTCAGATTTTTTTTGTCTTTTTTTTTTTTTTCTCCCAGTAGAATCCAATGGACCACCTGCACCTAGATAAGTTTTTTTTTTTTTCCTCAAATGGCCAGAGATCATTTGCCCACCATCTGTGGGAAGGTAGCATATCTTTACAATGTTGTGCTATCTTCCATCTTGTCATGAGACGTTCAGACTTTCTCAGCTCTAACCACTGCATACAGTTGCCAAATGACTTTGACATACATTATCCAGGAAGCTAAAGCTATGTGATAACATAGCTCCATCTGCTTGCACATTGTGGCCAGTTGCAAATCACAGAATCCACAGAAATATATTCAAATCTCACCAGCTTCCCATTTCTCACCCCTCCTAACCTTCTCTTTGATTTTATTATTTATTATTAAATTACAAGAATACTCGGAACTGGTCTTAGCTTCCAAGATTGAAACTCTTCAAGCCAAATACTGGAATTAAAACAAGCTATGTCCAAAGAAATCATTCTCTGAACAGATGAGCAGAACAAACTAAGCAGTATTATTTCTGAGATTGATTGTTGTGCACATCACTTGTAAAAGACAGAAATGCTTTGGAACAAATTAAGAACTGAACTTGAAGTTATAACTACGTCAGTTCTAGAAGTATATTAAAATAAAGAAAAGCCTCTTTCTGAAAAGCCTGAAATAAAGTAGAAGAACAAGAAGCATTGACCAAAATGACATATTAGAATAGTGAAGCAGTAAGCAACATTTTTTTCCTCAGAATTTCCACATTTTTTCATCAATTAAGATATATATATTTTACAAATAACTGAACATCATTTTTCAGTAGTCTTGGGGATTTTTTTTGAGAATTTAACCTGTAATTTTTATTTCAGAAATATGCTGTGATCAATTTGTATATTAAGAGCTTTAGATAGGGATTATTGTTGATAAAATTTGAAATGTCTTCTGTCACAAGGCTTTAATGATGATATTGTCCAATTTCTACCAAGAAACCATCTTTATTATGTGGATAAAAACTATTGTATTGCCTTATGCAAAAGCTTAGCTATTTAGTGTGTATATTGTTAATACAGTGAATTCTCTCCTATTCTCTCAATCCAAGTCAAGGAGAGAGCTGAGGCCACCATAGTAAGGAACTCTTTGGGTTAGAATCCCTTTTAATGGAATCAGTTAGTAAACAAAGGATATTTTTCATTACTACAGCAGTGTCTTTTTTCTGTTACAAGTAAGATTTTTTGTTAGAAAATTTCTATTCTATTGGAAAGCATAATTTTGTGAGCTTAATCAATAATAATAATAATAAGAGCCTAAGTAAAACTTAGAGTCTAAGAATAAAAAAAGTACCTGTAATTCCAGTGCACCCAAACTGCAACATTTCACTAATGCTTTTTTTGCACAAAATCTGTGGAATCGGCCACTCACCTGCTCCTACCATATTGCCTGCCAAGATTCTGAAGGGATTGGTATGGACCATGATGGGAAGGCTGCGCAGAGAGCAGCCACCCTTTTGCTGGCCATCATCTTCCTCACAGAGCCCATCTGGGCCCCTGCAATCTCCATCCTTGTCATCCTTGTCACTTGCTGGGGAACTGCTTTCCTATTACTGCTCTCTTCTCTGCCTCCTACATCTGAGAAGTACAGATGGGGCTTTCATGCTCCTCCCTGGTGTCTGAGCCCTGAGCACTACTTTGCTGCCCTTTAGCTGGAAACTCGATGATTTAGAGGACAAAAAACCCAAGCAGTTGGAGAGCTATTAAAAAGGTGACTCTGAATTAAAAGAATTTCCTCTGCAGTGTAACTCTGAAGAACTACTACTGTAAAATTAATTCTCTTCTCGTAAGCTACAGTACTGGGGCAAGCAAAGGGTCCTTCATGGCTGGGAAGATGCAATGATCTTTTGCCTGTCAGACCTGTGGGCAGAATCAATATACTCACAGGAATGAATTTAGAAATGGCTGCAGGATTTCCTCGAGTGTAAGTTTCATTCTCTTAAAACTACCCTCTGGGATTTTTTTTTAAGATTCCCTTCTCCTCTTTTATGGATTCTAAAGCGTATGTCTTGTCTCATTTCAGTTTATATACCTTCTGCCAAGCCTCTTAAAAGATTAAACTGAATTACCTCTCCTTTCCATCTAGGCATGTAGTGAGAGTGAGAAAAGAATTTGATGATATTCCTCATGTCACTGATTAGCTTCAAACTACGGATTGTCATTGTTCCTAAGCACAGTGTCATTCATAATCCTAATGAAAAAGAAAATCCATCTATTTGCAACTTTTCTCAAGGGCAGATATTGTTTTTGTGTTAAGGGGAATGTAAATCCTGGCAAAATAAGACCACTACTAAAATTCAGTCTGTGTCAAGTTGCCTAATAATGTTTTGGGGAATGTGGTCCAAATGGAGGTCACCTGGGAGATCCCTTTACGTGTCAGAAGAAGCATGCAGCCTGTGCATAGTGTTGCTCCAGAGGCATTAAAGATCTCCATGATAGATTAACTCAGCCCAGACACCAAACCAGCCTCTCTGTGATAATCCAACACATTTCCCATTAATCCCAAAGTGCCATAGTCATTTGCTCCAATGTAATTTCTCCTCTGACTGATAGTAGTTGCATTTAGAGACTAAATATATCCCAAACCTACAGGACTTCTGTTGTTGGCAACATAGCACCAGGAGCAGGAAATCAAAAAGTCTTAGATTAAGAAGGCTTTGGGGAAAACTCACTTTATTTGGATAGTTTCTATTTCATTCTGGCATGTTCCTCTGCTGCCATAAGGCTTGCTTTTATTAGTTCATTTTTAATAACAGGTTTTTAACATGCAAAATTAAAAAAAAACAAACATAGAGTCAGCATGTCAAGAGCCATTAACATGCCTATTTTTTAGACTATGTCTAAAATGCCCTTAAAGAACTGTTTGTTATGGATTTATTTATATTATTAGTGTTTTCTAGTCCTATATTGACTATATAATGTCTCCTCCTGTCTTCTCAGAATCAATGTGTTTTTAGAATTACAAAGCCAAGAATGTAACAGGTTGGGCTCCAACTTGAAAAGTTGAGATTCAGAGCATATTTATAATAATCAAACATCAGCTTACAAAACTTTGATTTTCTTTCTTTTTGAGTTTTCAGTGGAAATGGTGTATGGTCAGCTTATGTGCAATTTTCCTTAAATTTAACAGTTGCCTTCAAGCATATTTACAGCTGCAAGTCTCCCATCTCCTTGAGGAAGGGGAATCAATTTATCACCACCTGTCCTCTCTGTAGATTTGGAAATCTAATTAATACAGCTGCCTTTAATATTATAGAAAACTGCAACAACAACAGAGTTAAATATTTTAATTAAAAGCCAATTAATAGTTGAAAAGAAAATTTGTGGAGTAAAACAAAGCAGTTAAGGTAATCAGTTTTCTGTTGCCTATTAAAAAAGTTGATTATGGAACAAAATTTACATATAGGCAGATGGATTTACAAGTTCTCACTATTTTATTGGGATTTTGATTTTCTTTTGAATGGGAAAGTATTTGCTATGTTGAAAATTCTGAAAGCATAAGAAAATTGTTTCCTGACAGCTCTGCTGATAAGATCAGGTTTATATTGCTTTAGGCTATAAATAAAGATATCCTTCCAACTGTTTGAAATGTATGTGTGGCAGAATAGTATAGAATATTTCATAAAGCAGAATGGAAAAATACAAAGTAGACATGAACTAACCCAGTATTATATATTTTAAGTAAAATATATGTTTAAAAAATGAACATAAACTTCATCTTGTTGTAGTGTTATTATTTAAGCCTACTGGTTAAGGTAACACAATAACAAGATTTTTCTGTGCCATTGAAAGATTAACTCATTCTCCTTTTCATATATACTAGCGTTGTCAGTGTGTCATTATCATCACTTTCCATCTAATTACTTGTTCAAGGTAATAATAAAGCTGCTTTCTTCTCACACAGGAATATATTATGAATTATTGCCTCTTTAACACAAAGCAGCCTTTTAACGCAGCACGAGTTTCAGAAGAGGAAATAATGAATGCTAGCAAAGAAAGACTGGGGAAAGTTCCATGTAGTGAGCACAACATTTTTTCAGGTCTCTCAGGCCTCTCAGAATATTTTTAGGCTTTTGAGTGCAGATGGGCTGGTTATTAGTTTGGTTTTTCCCTTACTCCCATTTTTTTCTCCCTTTTTTTGTTAAAGTCTTTCTTCTAGTACCTCAGCAAATCAGGCAGTCTTCAAGCAGAACGTGGGGAAGTGTCTAAAGATGTCCAACTGTGATGTACACTACATGATTTGGCTTTCAGGATGTTCATAATAGGAATGTTTCTCAAAGATGACAAACGTGTGTAAAAAGGAAGAAAGCGAAATGACTTAACCATATCACACTACAGATTCATCAAACCGAATGAGAAGAGACGTGCAAGAAGAGAATATATTTTACACTGGACAAAGAAAATAGGTCATACATTTCAAGAAATGTTAATTTATTTATGAATTAGCCAAAACTGTGTTCCTGCTCACTAAATTTTAATGAGGCAACTTGACACCTAATTCTTTCTTGCATACTCACTGGTTATTGCTTTATCACCTGAGTGCATTTGCACCTTGTACTGTTGCTGTGGATTATGAGGTGATACAAGAAATATGTTCCCCAGAAAAATACTGGAAAGTTTCTCCAACTTTTTGCATACTGTAACTGCAACATGCAGAACAATTCTACATTGCCATCTGTGATCAAGTTTCTGTACTGAATCTTTGTCCAAGCCACTTCTTTTTACCAACCATCTGTAATACTAATATTAGGAAAATGTAGGCTGGCAAATCATAACAATAAGAGAGAATGTTGCAGTGAGTGCCCTGGAATGTGTGATATTTGTGGTGAGAGGAAACTGCCTGGCTCTGTGTGGAAGACAGCTAGATATCTGTCTTTCTTGTTTCTAGTAACCTTAATTATTTCAGAGCAAACTATATGCATATGATCCATTCCAAATGACTGGATTTCACTTCATATACCTCTTTTCTTAATAAACTGATTCATGATATTTCATAGCTTATGTATATGTTAAGACAATTATATATGGGACAATTTTGTCATCAGCTTTTTGACTATGTTTGTTTTTTAACAAAAAAGTGCAAAATTCTCTTGCCCATGTTTTTTTGGCTTCCAGAGACCAGTTGGAGAAGGCATACCTACTATACTGGAGCTTGACTGGATGCATCAATCATTTTCTTACTTGCAAGTAAACTGAGAGTACAGTGTGTACAAGGTCCAAAGCTTTCCAGATGCATCAGACCTCCTGAGCAGTATATGAATGTATGCAGTATGCCTCATATGCATCAGTCATGCAGCTGGGTGTAGAGCCTCCATGAGAGCATGACTTTCTTAATCATGAGCAATGTGGGAGCCCTGGTCATCACCATCATTTTGTAATGTCTGAAGAGTAGCACCATCAAAAGATGGACTGAAATTGCTTAGTTTTCGATGAAATATTTAAGTGATAATCCAAAAAATAAGTTTTATTTTATTTTAAAATATATAAGCAATTTAGCAAAACAATTCTGAGGTTCCGTTTGATTTTTTTTTTAGTTTTTTTAATTTATATTAAAATTAAAATAAAAATCCAAAAGGGATAATTTCAACATGGAATCTATTTCTGATGAAAAATAAAGTTTCTGTTTCAAACAAAACTCATAGAGAAAAAAAAAAGTAAAGAAAAACTGTTGTCCATTCAGTTATTCTGTGTTTACTACAAAAGTCAACCCAAAATCAAAAGGACATCAAACACATTCTAGATCTCTATCAGATGAATCATCTACCTTTAAAATGCTTGAAGGATTTGCCTATGGTAGCTAAACAACTCAGCAGTTAATCTCTTCAAAAAAATATATAATTCACCACCATTCAAAAAGCACCATTCAATGCTACGAGTGTCTGTGTGCTCATGATGCCTTTCCTTGGAGGGGCTGTTCTTGTGGGTCAGGGTTTCTCAGTGTCTTTGATAGATGAAAGAAGAGATAAGAGTATGAAAATTGCCTGGCAAGAGAGCTCTGATTAATCCAGTCATCTGTTATATGACAAGCATCACATTCTCATCTCACTAGTGAGACATTTTTGTCTTCTGCTCCTCTCGCAGCATCTGTGAAATCCCCTTCATGAGCCCAGCTTCCCTATAATCAATCTTAAAATCAGCTGGTGCTCTTCCTATAGAAGACTCCATCTACTCCATTGTACAACTGTGCATAACTGGGATGACATTGCTGAGGTCACAAAACTGAATATGTTTTTAGAAGAAACTAATGTCTGAATTGCATTTAATATCATAGGTTCTAGACAAGAGAAATCATTATTGGCCACTGGAATTGAAGCATCGGAAGTTCCATAGGAACTTGAGAAAATATTTCTTAACAGTGAAGGTGACAGAGCCCTGGAACAGGCTGCCCAGAGAGGTTGTGGAGTCTCCTTCTTTGGAGATCTTTAAAACCCGCTTG
>JAVCKT010099386.1:0-10009 GCA_032273925.1 Rhynchotus rufescens | reverse complement strand
AATTAATAAATAAATAAAATCTATATATAGCTATGGTATTTGCGCTTGTGGAGAGAGCCCAGGTATCTCTGCAGTGCAGCTGATTTGCAACCCAGTGTGCTCATTTCCATGGAGGAGGTGTGGGAGAGAACACATCGAAGACAGCAAAGGGGTCTTCTGCACTTAAAGCCCTTCTTATGTCCAGGAACTTTTAGATTTGCTGATTTATTATTCTTCTTTGAATATTCTGTACTCACAGGCTGATCAGAGTGACTGTGAAAAGTTAAAGTTTTTAATTAACACAATGCTTCATAATATCATTTTTGGAAAATCCCTTAAACAATCTTCATCCAAATCACTTGATCACAGGTATCAATGGGAGTGATTTTCATCTTTTCCATCAGTTCAGTGAGTTCAGTGAGTTTTGGATGAGAATTCGTGTGTACAAGTGGCTGCCATATTATTTCTTAAATTTGCAAATCTTGTTTTTGAGATCGTTACTAACTTTGAAGAATAAATTCTCCATATTAGAGCCAAGAGGTTATGTTCAGAAAGGATATTTTGGCTCCGACTCATTCATGAAACAGGGTTCACACAATATGTTATGTACTAGTTTGCTTGTTGCATGTCCAAGGTATTTCAGGGTTCCCATTCCTTTGAGACTCTCTGGTTAAAATTTGAGTGGTTTCCAATGCAGAAAAAATATTACTCTAATTAATTAATTGCCAATCAGCTCTTTGTTAATAAATCCCACCACTGAAAGTCTAAGGTTTGCTCTGGCAGCTTTTATTTGAGTTTTATTTTCCAAAGTATTTTTGAAATGTGCATGAAAAAAAATATTAGGGTTTAAATGGTGTGTTTTATTTATTAGGGGAAGAGGGAATTCTCCTATTGGGCAGACAGACACTCATTTGTGGACATGGTTATTTATCTTCCATTTCTCTTCTTTTTAAGAGAAGGATGAATTAATCTTTTCATGCTCTAAGAAAGGTTGCTGGGAAGAAGTATCATGGAAGATTCTTGACTTTTCTGTAAATCAAACTGTATTTTAAGAAAGAGTGATAAAACAATAGGTCATCCTTTGTGTGAAGGGGTGTGTACAATACATTCATGACAGGTATGAGTCATGAATTAACATTTACATGGAATCTAACTCTCTTAAACTGCTGGAGTCACAAAATTCTTTGATTCAGTGTCATCCTTGAATTTCTAGGGGTAGTGGAATCCCCAGGGAGACCATTCAGTTCTTAGCGAGCATTCAGAGGAATGATGGGATCATGCATCATCCTTCATTAGGCATCTTAATTGTCTTTCACAACACTGGGATAATTACTAGTTTTGTGCAAATGAAAATCCATAAGAACTATAGTTTGTGGGAAATGTACATTTTGGCTTCAAGTAGGTAAGCACAGAAACTTGATTTTTTCCAGAATAACAGGATTGGAAGACTGACCAGGCTAAACAACAATGGCTTTCTCATTTTATTTTATAAATACCTCAGAAATGTCACATTCCTGATCTGCAAGTACTATTGGTTTTGAAATTCAAATGTTAGATGTCTTAGAATAATAATAATAATAAAAAAACCAACTTCTACTCAACACAGAAAACTAGCATGACTCCAGCTAGCAAAGAATGAGATCATTTACATTTTTTTTTTTTCTGCATAACTGTGATATTTCATTCTTCAGGCAAGCTTGCACCAGAAGAAGTCAAAATTGTCAAACCTCCTTCCTGAGCATTGATATCCAAACTGGGACTGGAGCCTGCATGATGATATGGCATAACTGGAATTCTGGAATTGAGAATAAAACTGAGATATTCTTGAACCTTAGGAAGATAAGTCTTTTTTTTTTTTTTTCTTAGAGCTTTCTTGTAGGTATGATGACAGACAATGTGGAGTTAGGATACACAGTAGATATTTGACCATTTTGGACCATTTTGACCCTAGTAGAAGTTTGTCATATCTGTGCTTTATACTTTTATATTATTTGTTTTATTATGTTTTATTTTGTTCTGTTTTGTTTTTCATACTGTTGAATTCATCACAGTGCTTTGGAGAAGATCAATTCACCTTTTGTTTTTGGTAATTAAATCCTCAGGTACTAGAAAAGACTTGGTGGTTCTCTAAAAATCTCTGTCACTAGTAGAGTGTCAGGCCCACAGCCTTACTGTATAATTGTGGGTTTTTAGTGAAATTAAAAACTATCTAGGAGTTATTTGCCTCAGTAAAATATGACTGCTATCACTTCAAATAGCCTTTTAAGTGTAATTTGGCAGCCATAAAATTTAAAGGATGATTGGTAGATTAGGGAGAAGTGATTTTAAGCATAATGAGCAAAAGAAAGTGCCACTACAGATCAGATAAAAGGTTTTCTTTGCACTGAAACAGCAGGTATGGGAGGAAGAAGTCCAGGCTGGAGATGTCAGAATTACTCATAGGACATCCTAGTGTGCATATCCATGAACAAGGCTCACTCAGTTTATTAATGTTTTTGAAACCAGGACCTGACTCAGGGTACTGCCTACATTTGCAAAGACAAGGCAAAATGATGCATTTGCCTGAAATCCTCTTCTCCACTCTTCTTAGTCACATCTTCCAGTTCTCTGTGCCTATAATTATCAGGTACGATGTGTTTAAAATAAAGTATTTCAGATCATCCATTTTAGTGGAGTCTAATCTCAAACCACTTTGTCAAGAACCCTCTGTCCTGAAGCTTATTTGCTGATCAACTGTATAAAATAATTATTGATTTAGTAGCATGTTTTACTTTTCTTTCAGGCACTTCAGACATGCATTGCTAGTGAAGCTACTTAAAACTATAGAATCCTTATGGGGCTTATTCATCACCAAAGTCTTATTTTCTGAAGTAAATTAATGATTTGCTATTCCTGGAGACTTTACCGTGCTTATCACTGTGTTAACTTGCATCAAAAACTCACAGTGAGCCATTTTTCAAACCCTGACAAAAACAGCTTGGAGACATTCTGGTAAATGAAGGTCTTGAAGGGAAATAGCAAGTATATTTTGAATAATGGAAAGCACTCAGCTAACATCAGGTAAAGCTGTCAAAGGTTATTGCCAATGCTCAGAGTCGGCCCTTCTTTCTTTGGACAATATGTCAGTGCAGAGTGAGAGCTGACTTGGAGAGGATCTGTGTAAAGAACTCTGCTTAGCTGCTATGTTTTTGGCTAAGCTGTGAAAACTTGATGCCAATTCACATTGTGAGGCAAGAATGTCTCAGAAATTTCTCTCTCTTATACACAGACAGATGTAGAAGAGAGAGGAAAAAAAAAGGGTTTTGGAAAGGATAGGTACTGAGTTCATGAAAACAGAACCAGGGGAAAGCCATGAGCCATTATGAGCCAAATTGTAATTAAAAAATATCCCTTTTCACGAAAGAGGAATACTGAACTCTTGATTTTCTTCTGTAATAAGGTAGTTTAAATCCATATTGAATAGATCTCAGATATATTCACACCGGAAGTGCTTTTTTTGATAGTAACCATGATTCTGAAATCACCATTTTGAGAGTCAAAGATCCAAATTGAGCAAAATAGCCCATTTGTGGATCACTTTTCTAATTTGAAAAATCCTAGTGAAATAGCATACTTGATTTGGTCAACCTGTCTTTGATAAGACATCCCCCTTCTTGCTTGGTCAGGCAAACAAATATAATAAAAAATTGGTAGAAGACAATAAATGAACAGATTGACTTTCAATCACCATGAAAGTCTGAAGGGACGGAGCAATTGTTTTTCAGAGGAGATCACACAAAGGCTGCTTGCCATGCTCCTGCTGCACTACAAGCAAATGCAGAGGAAAGGGTTAGGGCCCTACTGCCAAGAGCTCACAAGCTACATCAGAAATGGGGAGTGCTTAATGCAACTGCTAGGGAGGTAACGAATAAAACGGATCTGTAAGACAGTGAGTCTTGAGGGATTTTAGGAGAAACTAGAGCTAGCTAAAGATTTCTGACCACTCCCCTGAAAATTCCTCATGACAAAATCTGTTACAAGATGAGTGTTTGCTGAGCACTACAATATTAGGAATATGTAGGCTGTACTGTTGCAAAAAGATTAATCACTAAGCTAATGCATGTCAAAGATAGTCAATAAGAAGCAATCTAATATAAACTAATAGTATGCTAATTCCAAGATATGTGGATAGTTACAAAGTTGCAACATTGGCAAAAAATGAGAATAGAATTGGATTTGTATTAGCAGTTCACCAGCCACGGATATAACACAATGAACATCAGGAACTAGTTGAAAAGCACTAGAGGGGAAAAGGGGAAAAAAAATGCCAGAGAACCACTGGAAAGTAAGTAGCAAATATATATATATTTGCTATATAAGTATATAGCTATAGCTATATCAGTATATACCTATATATATATATATAGTTCCTGATAATTCTGGAATTTATTTCCTAAGACATATAAATATTAAAACAAAAAGAGTTAAGTGTTACAAGGCAGGAAAATCTTCAATAAGACAAGCTCTTCGCTTCTCAGACAATCTTGTAACTTTACAAAGAATGGAAAAATACAGATTGCGAAGTTGCTGATTGGTTATAGGATATATTAAAATTTGCATTTTCTGCTCTTATTCACTGCATACCTAGGGAGGATAATAAGCAGGAAATTAGACAGCATCCCTATTTGTTCTCATAAATCCAACTGAAGTGAGGTCTCTTTTCTGTTTCACAATTTGCTTGAATTATATGCTAGGAAGAAGAATTTGGTCTAATCAGTTCTTCAGACTTGGAAATAACAGTGCTATGTATAAGAAGAAAGAACCACTATGTTTAGTACTATTCTGATTCCTGTTTCTTATATTTATTATTATTATTATTACTTCCCTTTCTGACTAAGATGGTCAGACAGCTGAGGATATCACAAAAAAATCATTGATTTATGAAAATAAATGATAAATGAAAAAAGGCTGTGAAAGCATAATACTTTTCAGGTTTCTATTTGTATGTGATCTACTTGGTTTGTTCTTTCCTGATGAGTTTTAGTCCAAGTTTTCAGCAGGCACTGATTTCAACCATGCAGTTTGGAAATACTGCAGGAAAAAATGAGGAGACTATATCTTTCCTCTACCTCAAATCAACATAGATATATTCAGAAATTATGACTGTAAAAAAATAATAATCAGGCATTCCATTAGTATAGCTGGTATACTGAAAAAAAAGAAATGCTCTAATTCATGTGTCTCTTGTTGTTTATAACATTTAATATTTCCCTTCTAAGTTAATTAATGATATTTGGAATAGAATACAATTAGAAAAACAACCTATAATGCAAAGAAAGACCTAACTATGAATGCTTTATAATTCAGAGACTTATCCCCATAATCCCTTTTCTATATTTTTCACCCTTGTGGCTTTGTAAATAATTTCTTTGTCATTTCACATACCTGCCCTGATTAATAAAGGTTGATTTTTTCCTAAAACAGTTTTGTAATTAATACCAAAGTCATACTCCATCCCCATGTTGATCCTTGCCTCTACATGTTTCTGATAAAATATAATTGTCTTAATTCTCTCTGGATTGCTTAGATATAATGTTCAAGGGGAAATCTACTTTATTACTGACCTAATATACTTTTATTTTCTTTTTTTTTTCTGCACTTCAAAGATGAAAGTCTCTTAATTAATAGCAGTAGCTTTACTAAACTAAGTCTATTACAGCCACATCACTGTTTCCCGGGGTTGCATTTTTTACTAAAAAAAATCTACCAACGTGAAAATAGTGTGAAAATAATGTTTAGACATAATGAAAAACTTCCTAGCCTGAATACTACTAGTACTTTTGAAAACTAAAGTTAGAGGTTTAACATAATCAGGATCATTTAAAATCTGCTCTTAAAGTGGAATTCTCCACTTCCATTTGGAGGTTTTCAATGTGATTTGAGTGGTGCAAATGCTTTCAGATCTACAGGGGGCAAATTTCACCCTTAATCAAGACATTTTTTTACCATGCCATTGGAAAAATGACATTAACTAGCTCTGACTAACCCCCTCAGTATTCTTTGTTTTCAGTCAGTGCTATTTTGAAGGTTACATTCATGGTAGTCAAGGCCTCAAAAAATATTTGCCAGGATGGAATTGAGCATTTGTAAAAGGATAATCATAATGATGATAATGTAACCTCAGATTAGTTTAACCTGGTTTATAATATATGTACTTCAGAAATGAAGGTCAGATGCCTCTGGTGTCTGAACACTACAGAAACATTAATGTTTCTCCTTTAGTATTGGCAAGGCCCAGTGGTGACTTGTGAGGGGAAGTATACTTTATATTTACATTTTTTTTTCTCTGCAACCTACAGTCCAAAAAACTACAGTCTTCATTTCAAGAAGATAGAGACTTTTGATAAATTTAACATTAGTATTCAGCTTATAAAGATAATCAAGGATTGTGAAAGTAATGAGAAAAAATGCTAGAGCTAGAGCTCACAATGCTGCTTCTTCTGAGGAGTGGAAATGGGAAAAAAAAAAAGGAAGGCTTACTAAAGTGACTCATGAAAGCCAGATTCACTCAGAAACAAATTACTGAAAAAAATGGAAGCTAGGGGATTAAAGGCAAAAAGTAAAGTCCCAGACTATAATGCTAGTCTATTGCTAAGCAATACTGGCAGCTACATGCTCCTGTTTGATAGGAATTAGGCCTGAAAAGAATAATGAGAATTATCATTAGCATGTTATGACATTTTAGCTATCTCAGGTTTGAAGACTGGTGTTGACCTCTAAAAATTTTAATAATGATTCCCCAGTTGAACAGGCAACGAGGGAGGGAAAAATGTAATTCTCATGATTGTAATAACTGAGGTTTTAATAATTTTCTCTTTTTTTAATAGAATTGTCAACAATAAAATTATATATATTTGTAGTCCTTCTTCTAGTAGTTTGAAGAAGAGGATCCAACTACTTTAAAGTGAATTTTCATGGATTTAAGAAGAGAACTGATGAAATTGCCTAAGATGACTTAAGACTCCTTTCTTGTTGCACATTTTAATGAAAATCTATCATTTTTACATCTCTCTTTGTTAGCAAGGCATTAGAATGACGAATAAAAACCTCCTTTTTTGTTTTTGTTTTTGTTTTTGTTTTTGCTAGTGTTTTGAGTTTCAATTGCCTAAGTTTCACAGGGACACTGTAACTGAGAAGCCACATGCACCTATACAAACTGGGGAAAGGCTGGGTAGACAGTCGTTTTGCAGATAAAGATGTAAGGATTAAGGTCGATCACTAACTAAAATAGTATGTTATCACAAACAAAAAGTACTTCACATTGAAATCATAAATATGAGTGTTATCATTAAACCGCATGAAACAATCTTAATTTCCATTCAACTTTCCTAAGATCCCATCCAGCCTGCTATATCCATTTGTGAGTGCTATATATCAAGACAAGTCTGAATCACTTAGATAAAGACAATGTTAACCATGAGTCAGCAGTGTCCTCGTGGCCAAGAAGGCCAACAAGGAGTTCCTCTCCTGCATCAAGAGGAGTGTTGCCAGCAGGTCAAGGGAGGGGATCCTGCCTCATCTACTCAGCTCTGGTGAGACTGCACTTGGAGTACTGTGTGCAGTTCTGGGCTCCCCAGTATAAGAGGGATGTGGAGCTTCTCGAGAGGGTCCAGCATAGAGCGACAAAGAAGATTAAGGGACTGCAGGACTGCACCATCTATCATATGAGGAATGGTTGAGAAAGCTGGGCCTATTTAGCCTGGAGAAGAGAAGGTTGAGAAGGACTATGATTAATATATATAAGTATCTAAAGAGAAATGTAGGGAGGAAGGGGCCAAGCTCCTCTTAGTGGTGGCCAGTGATAGGACAAGGGGCAATGGGTTTAAGTTGGAACACGGGAAGTTTCATCTCTATGAGGAAGATCTACTTTCCAGTGAGGGTGCCAGAGCCCTGGAACAGGCTGCCCAGGGAGGTTGTAGAGTCTCCTTCTCTGGAGGTCTTCAAAACCCACCTGGATGTAACCCCCTGTACCACGTGCTTGAGGTGTCCCTGCTAGATGAGGGGCATTCGACTAAATGATCTCTAGAGGTCCCTTCCAACCTTAATGATGAGTTAGGAAAAGAATGACTTAGGAAAGCTTTGGATGTTAATTGCTGAATATATCTGGCTCTGTCTTGGGGCAAGAGATAGAGAAAATAGCTGTTGGAGGTCCCTTCTGGATGTATATGGACTCTATGTTACTGATTGACTCTGTGACTATAGGCGTCAATTGATGTGAAGATGCTTTTTAACAAAACACTTAGGTTGCAACGCTCTTTCCTTAGCTGATGCATTTTTTGAGACAACGAAACAATAATGTCTTCTTATATGTATCTCTTCAGACAGTGACAGAAAAATAAGGACATTGTAGACACTAGCAACACAGCAATTTTCTTCCATTTCCTTTTTTATTTTCTTTTTTTGTCTATAAACCATTCATTAGACAGTGTCTGGCTAGAAGGTGATCTACTCTTTGAAGGAGTAAGAATGAAAACAATCTCCCTGTTTGAGTTTTCTCACTAAGAACAGCCAAAAAGGGTGTTGATCAGTGCAGAATGGTGGCAGATTTATGCAGTGCCTTTGATTAACTCTGGGGAGACCATTTGAGGACCTTATTAGAAAAGGAAGGTCACAAAGAAGTGAGAATGATGTCATCAGGATCATCATAACTGTTTCTTCCTAGGTTTATAATTTTTAACTGCTGAGAAAAACTGACACTCAGGCTTTTGACTGAGGACTCTTATCTACAATTTAATAAAGATATATGTTGTTGGAATTTAATTTTAAAAGACATTTTAACTCAAAGTTGCTGCAGATCACTCAGCAACTATGGGAAGTGCAGAATCTGATTCTTTTGTTCAGAGTAAATAATCATAGTAACAATATTACATTTTTTAAAGACAAAATAGGTTTTCAAATACAAAATAAAGAATTTAAAACTTAGACTTATTTGGGCTTCAATTTTACTGTGGAAACTTGATTAGTTCCTACCTATTGCCCATTTGTTCCAATTCCTTTGCAAAGATTTATAAATTTTTCTTCAACTCAGAACCAATCAACTCAAACAAAATCTTTCTCCATATTAAGACTGCCATGGTAACTCTTGCTTCTAGTTTCTTCAGGCCAACCCAAGTGTGACAATATCTGTCTTGAAAGTTGGTGTGTGATTGATCCTACTTCAGTTTAGGTGTCAATAAAGCAATTCCTAACCTCACACAATGACTTATTTCACAAATGGACATACTTGAGCTCACTTGTTCCATTTGCTGTCATCACAGACAAATGGACCACAACAACATGTAGACCCTCTCTAGTTGCTGGCACTCATGACTGAACCCTTTTATAGCCTTGTTCTTCTGCTTAACTACACATGTTCCCTCCCAAAACCCTTGATTCTTGCTTTTCCCCATCTTTAGTTCCTCCTTTAAACTTTACATAGTCAGACTTGCACAATCCTCAAATTCTCTTTGGGGTATCCCATAATGAATTCTACTGCCCAGGCAGTGACCTCTAGTGCATGGAGTGCTCCAGAAAGCTTCTTCTGTTGCTGTATGGTGTCAAATGGCTCCTACTCCCTCAGGACATCCTTGGGACTACTTAGGGGATCTCTGGCTTTGGTTGGGTTTTAGGGGTCCTGTGGTCACTTCTGTTTCTTTGTGCTCCGTGTGTTTGTGTTGGTGTGGGTGTTGGGCAGGAGCCTGTTGTGGGTTGATTGCTCTCTTGTGATGGTTCCAGGGAAAGGTATTATTCAAGTTCTCTTGCCTGCTTCTACTGTTGATACCCAGATTTAGGAAAAAAAAAATCACACCTTGTCTGTTAATTCTATTCTCACAACAGCTGAAAAAAATTTTCCTGAAAATTCCACTTGTTGACCTTCTGGGCACAATGAAAACCTCTTCCTTCATAAAGGATTATGACATAGAGGAAAAGCGAGGCATTAGGCAGGAGATATATCTTATTGTGCAGCTGAATCTCATTCAACTTAATTTTACATCAGTCAGCCACTACCCAT
>JAVCKT010099384.1:0-10011 GCA_032273925.1 Rhynchotus rufescens | reverse complement strand
ATAAGTTACTTTTGTTGCTTTTGGTGCAGCTAGCCACATATTTCAACTGAACTCCAAATAGACTGATATGTCAAGTTAATGAAGGTCAAGATAGGTGTGTTACCTTTGCTGCTAGGATGTAGCAGCCCCTTTGCTCTGTACTTACCAGCTCATTCTTTTTAGGATTTTTTTCTTTGTGCCCTCAAGTGGATGCTAATTGTTACTGCATCTGTGAACAAAAAAAAAAAAAAAAAAAAAAAAAAAAAAAAAAAAAAAAAAAAAAACAACAAAAAAACCCCAGCTTTGTATTTAAAATATGTATCTTGCAAGTTAGGGCTCTATTGCCATGTGAGGTCCTTAAATATGATGATGTGTCTTTGAAATATAACTAGAACTGGATGAGTGTTTTTGGAGCATGCAAAGTTTAAAGGACAAATCAGTATCTACTGATGTGTCCTGAAGAGAAAGTAGTTCATAGTATAGAATCCTTGTTGGGAAACAGAGAGAATTTACTGGCCTGTTGAAGAATGAAGAAGGCAATGCTTCTCATTACAGCTTTTTGAGAAGTTCAAAGTAGAAGTTTGGCTTTTGTCAAGTAAATGATAGACAATTTACTACAAAAGTGATTACTTAGCATTGTTAAAGGTTATTATTGTAACTGAACTTAAATTATAACGCTGAGCTTGAAGGAAAATATCCAGGTAGATTGCTGATAGCTGATTTGTTAAAAGCACATGGAGTTTTCTCTATTTCTCATGTTTGAGAAAAATGTATATAATAAACTTTGCTACTTCTCCTTGTCCAAAATTTGTGGTAGTATTAAGTTGCAAGTAAACCTGAACTTTACTTTAGGAAATACTGCTCCAATTTTAGGTCTGCCTTGTGATGTTGCAGGTGTGAGATGTGGCCATCTTAAACAGCTGGCTGAAGTCCTTCACTATACAATTCTGTGCAGCAGTGATATTGCTGTAGGGTGAACCTGTTTGGAAGGGCTTTGACATCTGTGTAGAAGAAAAGTGGGTTTATAAAGTGAGGCTTTTTGTGCATGTATATATTTTGGCTGCCTGCTAAGTAGACTAAACATGCTACATGCTTTTTAAATCCAGGGTTTGACAAGGATGTAGTAGTGCTGTGGTTATTGCTGCTGTTTCCAGAATACCTAGTTTTCTCAGGGTGTATTAATTGCTCATTAGCTTATGACTCATTGAGTTAGCGGGCCAAAGTGAGGATAGCACTATCTTAACCTGTCTCCTCTTCCCCAGATAGCTGAGGGGATCAGTGAGCTAATCTAGTGTTGTGAAGTATGAACAGTTCGTTTTAAATTCTTTGTGTGTGTTTTTGATCTGTTATTTCCTTACTAGATTTTTTAGAGGTTTAGGGTTTTTTTAGAAGAAAAAAAAGCCTTTATGTGAAAGAAGTGTTGTCAAGCTTAGATAATTCAGAATTGTTTGTCAGTTCTGATAAATTCTTATCAGAATTTATCAATAAATTTATTTTATTTATCAATAAAAATCACATCTGGTCTAGTAGAATTTGATAGTCTATTATTTCTAGCTGGCCGAATCCTCCTAGAAGGATTTTAATGACAAGTCTTACATCCATGTCATATGTTGGGGAGGTCAATTCAATTTCCTTTAGGACTCTCCTTGCAGAAGCTGCAGAATCTGGCAGGTAAATGCAAGTCTTGTAAAGCAGAGTGCTGCACATCTTGTGAAACTGAATGTGGTGTTTCAGATGTTCTCAACATGCAGATATAGCCACAGTTTCAGGGATCTTCTGGAGGAGTGATCTACTCCTCTAGGCTCTATGTGATCTGAGGAACTGTTGTCAATGCGTGTGTAGATCCTTACTGCCGATCCTGCATGCCCTTTTGTACAGAGAGGTACCTAAAAATTAATGATACAATCACAGAGGCAGGGCAGGTTGAGGGTAAGGAGCTGGCAATGGGGAGCAGAGGGATAGAAACAAGTAGATGGACGTATGTCATAACCTATATATGCCATAATAGGCAGGAAGCCTACTGCCTACAATCAGTCCTAAGGCAAAGTTCCCTAGCAATTCCTGTACATGTGCATAGTCTCCTCCATTGGTGAGGACTCGCTGAACAGGAGGGAGCTAAATGGAAATTTGGAGCTGCATAAATGAAAATGTACCACTCAGAGCCCATCCAAAAAGAAGCGAGTCTCGGGGAGTGTGACCTTTAAAACACATCTTTCAGTGGTGGCTTTTATATTACCTGTGTTTGTTCTTTGGATACAAGCATGGGGACCCAGGAGTTTTTTTTCCTCTGCTTTTCTCACATTCTTTAGCATGCATCTCAGCCAACAAGATTTTGTCTCTGAGTTTATTTAGTCTACCCAACTGGTGGCTGGGGGAAAAGCCCTGCACTTCAGAGTAGGGTACTTATTTGAAGTTGTTGCTTTCAAATATATCTGTTGCTGGTTGCTCCTGTTTATCAGCTGAGGGAAGGGAAATTAGCACTCGTAGCTTGCTGTAAACATCTGCAAAACTGCTTCATTAACTTGCTGCGTATCACTCTTAAAACATCTCCTGGGCCTTGAAGTTTGCAAAACAAAACTTGGTAAGAGTCAGGGTGCTGGTGGGCTCCATTGCTCTCCTGCACTGCAGACCAGTGAATGCTGCACTCTGCTCTGCCTCCTTCGGATCTCCGGGCTTACTCTGGTAGAGGCAAATGAGGCCCATGCTGTAATTTTGTTCCATTTGTGCAAGACCTCACAAATGGGAAACCTGGCAGACCCATGTGAGGACCAGTTATAAAAACAAAAATCTAGTGATGGCCTTGGACAAAATGAAGAAAGCAGTCCTGAGGGAAGTAATTCTTCCCTTCATCATAAAGTCTGTGACAGCTCTGAGCAAGGGAAATTCTCGTGTAGAACAAGGAGCAGCGTCCATGTGGTGTGGTCACTGATTCACAGAAAGGGTCTGTGACTCATCAGCCACAAAGGTTGTCTTATCATGGTACAGAGCCTTCAATCTTCATGTTTTTATGTAAAAACAGGCTTTGTGGATTATCTTTGTGGCTAGGTTGTGGTACTGCATGTAGTGCTTAGTGCCTGAAACAGTAGCCTTGTGTTCACATCCTGCAAACCACCATGATAAATGAAACCATAAACTAGAAAGCAGAGTGGTTTTGTGGTTATTAAGAGGGATTATTCTGCATTTAAGAAATGGTGCTATAGGGAAGAAGCTTGGCCTGCTGCCATGCCACTACAGTTCATCTGTCTTGTGCCTCCTTTCTGGTGTTCTTCCTTCCATCAAGCCCAACAACCTGGAGCTCTGCTCTTGAGGAGTTGCTGTGCTGATGACAGCAACCTGCTCCCAAATCAGCCGGAGCTTCTCAGCACTGTTGGATCACCTCGTAAGACCTATGATGTATGAGAGGAAGGAAGGAAGGGAGAGTTCCCCTGGGATTATGGCTTGCTTTCACTAGAACAATTTCTTCTTGTCTTTGTCTTGCTTCCAGCTGGGATTGGAGGAGCTCTGGGAGAAGGAAGGTGCTGTGCCCTGCCAAAAGGCAGCAGTCTCTGCCTCCTCAGCAGGAGACTGGGAGCAGGCCATGGACCTTCACGATGTTCAGGTCACCTTGTGTGCTCAGGAGGGGGGGACACCTGGTGCACTGAGAGGACTCTCGGCTTGCCCATTCCTAAGGGTCAAGCATTGACAGCCTGAAGACTTGCTCCAGCTCATCAGTTCTGGTTGCTTTGCATTTCCTCTGCCTGCCAGAGGCCTTTGGGGGCAGGTTCCTTACCACTGAGTACCCATTAGGAGCACGCTGTGCTTACAAGCTGGGGTTGAGCCTGCTGCAGGCTGAGCACCCAACACTACAAGAAGCAGTTAAGCCCTGCAGGTGTGGATCTGCTGGAAAGCAGCAGGGAGAGTGCAGCCCGACTCCCTTACTGCAGTGTGTGTGCTCTGCAGTCCCTGCAGGCCACTGTCACCGTTTCCATCGTTCTGCCTTACGGCTGCAGCCAGCCTGGTAAGTTAAGCAGATGCTTGTGTTTGTTGTGTGCCTGCATCTCAGAGAGCAGCAAGAAAAATAAACTCCAGTGATTTGCTTCAGAGAGGCTGTTTTTTTTTTTTTTTTTTTTTTTAATGAAGAAGAATGGAGTTTGACAATTTGTTTCCCTTCAGTTTAAATGCTTAGTAACTATTAATGCTAGTTACACTGGAAAGATGAATTAGAGGTCAGGGTATTTGGATCTGTGTCACGTAGGATAAGCGTACTTTCCAGAATAACCACATAAAACATGGGTGGTGAGCTCTGCAACAGAGTTGGTAGCTTTGCAACACAATTTTCTGTTCTCATTTTTTTTTCTTGATTCAATTTAGTGAAATGAGATATTGAAACTCCTTCCCTATATCACATAGATCAAGTTTTCATCTTCACGAAACAGAAGAGTGGAATAGGGGTTATAGGCAACAGTTGCCATAAACTCATGTAGACAGGGTCATGCCCTTTGAAATGTATTCCTGAAAGTGCTTTTCACTGAATGTAAGATAGTCCTGGAGCGTGCTATAATTCTCAGCTGTTGGTGAAGAATAATGACTGTAATGCCAGAGCATGCACGTGCTCCTGGATTTTCCTGGCACCTGGATTTTTTTCACTGCTTTGAAAACCTAACTGGCAATGGAGTCCCTAAATAGGAAGAGGATGCAAAAACAACTAGATAAACAGTAACTTGATAATATAGTATATTGTACTTGCTGGTAGCTAAAATAACATCTGGCGATCTGTGGAAACAGACTTGCTTGGAGATGTGCTGACGAGGGTTATTTTTAATGACAATGTCAGATATTTCTTTAGTTCATTACGATTTACAAGCCTGTTAAGTACTTTGAGCTTTGTAGAACAGAATGATACTCTTCTGTGATATTCTGAAAGTTCCAGTAAATAAGCTAATATCTTGGGTCTTGGCTAGAACTTCCTGTAAGGAATTTTACTCTGAGAAAACTGTTGCTTTAAATGTCATTTTTGTCCAAATATGGAAGTACAGGAATAACTTGCTTCCTGTGAACTAACTGGAAGCCCCCTGGCTCTGCAGTGCTATGTAATATTTACGTTCACATCATCAACAGGAAAGTCATATTCACAGAACAGCTTTCAGGGGACTCCCATGACCCTGCCTCCAGGACAGACCCTGGGGGAATTTGGAAAGGAATGTTAAAAATGAGGTTCCTGGAATCAAACATTCCAGCTCCAACAATCTGGAATTTCTTGAATAAGATGTTACTCTTTTTTTTTTCAGTTGCAACTTTTTACTAAAGCTTTCTTCTGACAATTTACACAATGGAATGTTGTTTTGAAATAGTAATTATTAAGTATTTTAAAAAAAGAAGTAATATTACTTTGAATGGTCAAAATACTTTGGAGATCTCTAATAAGAATCTGTTCTGTCTGTAGTCTTGGTATCAAGATCTTGTAGCATTCTAGTAAAAAAAACAAAACAAACAACAAAACAAAAATATATAAAAAAAAAATACAGCACCCCAAAAAACCTGCAAAACCAACAGATATTCCTCTACTCACTCTGAGAATTATAAAGTTGTTTCCAGTTATATTTGTTTTCTATACAAAAAAACAAAGTCTTCTGGGAAAAATATGTAAGAATTTTGAAGAAAACCAAAACTAATTTTATATAATTGTTTCAAATTTCCCTGTGCATGCACAATAGTATCCTGCATAGTAATTTACTGTCCTTTTCAAACATTAACTTTATGTTGGTTTGTGTGAGGCGAATAAACATTCCATGTGTGAGGGAATAAACATTCCCTCATACCAACAGAGATACTAAATTTATGCATTGAAACACTAATAATTGAATTGCCAAGTTTTTCCACTATGTAGGTTTCTTACAGGTGGTTGCCCATCCCTAAAAGATGAGTTATGAGCACAGCCCTACTCTCCCTACACTAACAATGAGATGAGAGAAAACTACTTTTCATTCTGTCGTAACCACATACATCAACTTAGATCCCAATGAAGTCTTCAGGACAGAGAGTATTTTATTTCTTAAAGAACCTTAAGAATCTGCAGTCTGAGATTATCAGACTGAACTCAATTCAGTTGTGTAAGCAAAGGTATCTTTAAGATATTTCATATGAGAGATATTTGGCCTTTGAGAAATTTACATATAGATGACATAAAGGATCAAAGGTGAAGAGGAGAACTCTTCCCACCTGGCCTAACAGCTGGAGGCAAGTGGAATACCAAAGGATATTATACTAACCAAATTGACTCTTAATTTCTGTAACCAAAATGATGGTTTTTTTCTGTGCTCTGTCAGTAACAGATTCACAGAAAATGAAAGTGAAAAAACCAAGGGCTTTAAATAGCTTCTATAGCACAGAAACCTGCAGCTTCTATAGCACAGAAACCTGCAGTTACTGCTGACTGTAATAACTTAATTTAGTGACCTAGAGGTTGAAAGCTGTAAAATCCATAAGCCATCTCTTGATTCAAGGAATTCCCTGACCAATCATAACTGTAGTCTACCCATGATTTCTCAGGGAAAAAAATAAAGGATATTTAAATAAGTTGCCAATTTTCCTTAGGGTGGAGAGGGGAAGAAGAGAAAACAGCTAGAACTTGTTGACATTAAGAAAAAAAACCATGAATATTCCCTTTTGTTTATTATTATTTTGTCTGTTATTTTTGACTATCTATCCATAGACCTCTGAACTTAGATTTGCAAATGAAGTGAGAACTGTGCTTAGTTTGTGTTCTCAACTGTAAGTCTTGAAAATGAAGACATGGCAGACACTCTTCTTCCCCAAACCCTACTGAGGACTGAAGCAGGACTACATGCAGTCTGGGACAACTGGCTGAAAGGAAGCAAAAATGCCTTCGTACTCTGGTGCTTTGGACTCTCATTAAGGAAAGAAGTTGCTTGGGTTCCCATCTCTGATCTAATAAGATTTCAGTGCACCATGTGAAATGTGATTATTTCAACAGGAAAAAAGTGTCTCTGGCTTGGCTTAGAAATGGCCCATAAGATAGCAGCTTTCCTGTTCTTCTAGGAGAAATGAACTCAAGTCTTCTGATGCAGAAGATAGTATATGGCAGAAAAACTTTAAATTCTTTGTCAAACAATGCAAAGCTCTGTTTGGAACTAGGAAGACTTTTTCTAAGTGTTGCAAGAAAGAATGATGTATTTATACTGAGCAATCATTTTGCTCTGTCAACATTTCTACAGATATGTTTTAAAATCCTCGCGTAGGCAGGACAAATTTTCTTCTGCAGGGTTCATGTCAACCACTATCTCATAATACAGCTCACTCTTCCAAAAATAAAGTTTCAAAATATATTTGTCAAGCTCTGTAGCTAATACGTATTTTAATACTAATACATATCTTGATACTAATACATGTTTTAATACTAATTCGTATCTTGTTACTGTAATCTTAAATACACCTAGAAATTCTTTCATTTGGATCTTCTTATTTCAGTTCTTGTTTCTTTCAAATCACAATTTATGTTTTTGTATGGCTACAGTATAGAGAGATACAGAAACAATGAAGCTTTTTATGCTGTTATATTTTTTATGGGAAAAAAATAAGATAGTCACTTTTTTTTTCAAAATAGAAAATAAATAATCTTACAAAGGCAAATATCATTTTTTAAAGGTATGAAGTCATTCTAGTTACACTCTGTCCTCTTTTTCTGCATCTTTCTAGCTAAGGATAAGCGAGAAATTTTAGGAACATTTTCCTTTTAGAAAATAATGAGCAGTTTAACTTGGTACAATACAGCGTACAAATTACAACTGTACAAATAGAGTTGCATCTAAGGGAAGAAGAATAATACAGCTCAGGAGCTATTTAGACCTTCCTAGAGAGAAGGAAGTATGTCAGGAATTCAAGAGATAAGCATCCTGCATTTGGCATCACCTCCCCATTCCCGTATTTGGTGGGATGTGAAATCGAAGACGTGTATTGATGCAACTCCTTGGTCAGCCACATATGAGTTGTACCTGTGTTCAAGAACTGCAGTCTCTTCTGTGTAAATATAAGTTTCTCTTGGCCCTCCCCATTACAGTTAGGCTAGCAAAGGGGTGGAAAGAGTGTGAAAATAGGAGATTCACACTTAAAGCTCTCGTGGTCATAGTCGAGTGGTGTAAATTTGAACTAAAGCAATGGGGAGAGGGGAAGAAATCTCCACTGTTCACATCAGAAAACACAGTCAGTTTAAGCATAATGTCTAAATATAAAATGTCATTTTGTAATGAAGTAGGAGATGAAATCATTACAATGGTTGTTACTTGTTGAAGGATTTCAGCTATTAATCAGAAACAGTGAAGAGTCAAAGGAATTTAGAATTTGTGCTGTTCTCACCAGTTACTTGTTTACAGGCTTTTCAGGCATTAGATAGTGTTTGGGGTAGGAGAAGTGATTATATTCCCAGTGAAAGATATTTTCAGCAGGAACAGAGTTAAATAAACAGTTTGTATTTTATTACGTTTCTACCTTATATATATATATGCATAACACTTTGAGCTAGATTTAAAATTATGCAATTAACCCAAGTTAATAGGCAGTTTTAGTTCAACTGTACATATTTAGTTGAGAAAAAAAATGCTATCTCTGCAAGACTTGAAAACAGTCTAAAAATTCAAGTATATAATGAGGCAAAAAGCATACTTCATTTGATGCTGAGCTTTCTTGTGAAAGCTTGCCACAGTCCTATCATCTCATCCATACACCATCTGATTACTCAAGAAAATGAACAGGCAATGTGACACTTCTTTACTCCTTTCACTTGTAACCTTATTTTTAAAACAACAGATAAATGTGAAGCAAGCAAATAGTGTGCATACTTAGTCAGTGTAGTTATATTCTTTTTCCTGTTTTATCTTTGTGTTGTGTTTGTGTGTCGTGTTCAATCTTAGCTTCTGGGTGAGAACCTAACTGGTGTTTTATATATATCTTCTTCCATAGAAGAGCACTGAAACTCTACCAGTAGACTCCCAGTTTATGTTGTGAGAAAGAGAACTACATGTTGGCTTTACAAACTCACTTCTGTGTGAGAGATGAGTGTCCAAGAACTGACTCTGCCTTTTTATTTTGCTTGGTGGTATCTGCAGTCTCCAGAAATGGTGCATGTCCAAATACGGCAGTTGTCTCCTCGCAGACAGTTCATCTGGCTGCTTGCACTGTTCCTGTATGTGTTCCAAGCAACAGGCTTCAAAATGCCAGGGAAGTAGCTGGACCAGGAAAAATAGAGCAAAATGAAGCTCAGACCTCACAGATGTGTTAGAGTGGATTGCAGAGCACAGTTTCTCCCCATCGGCTGCAGGAGCTTCTAAAGCCTTCTTAGCTACGGCACTCTAAGGCTCAGTACTGCAATGGTTTGGCATTGCATTCATCAAAGGCACAGCTCTTCATTAGCAATACTTTTTAGACCTTTATGCTACTATAATAGTAAATTGATCACTCTTTTAAGCAAATAGTTACATGCAGCAATTCCATATTGGAAATATTAAAGGGACATGGTCTTTTTTGTAGTTTTGTACTGATTTGCAAGCGTGATTCACTAATCTTACTATCAGACAGACAGTCTGGGAGAACGAAACAACGGAAATACTTGTCAAAAAATGAAGCAATTTATAGTGCTAAAATGAACTCTGCTGCTGTGCTAGTATTTTGTGGGAGGAGTGAGATAAAATGAATGCTATCAAATATTATATAACAGGCTGATCTGAAGTGTGAGAATGCTACGTATATTTGAAAACTGCTAGTTCAACATGTAAAGTATGTAAGGTATCATAGTGCATCGGGTAAAAATCTTTGGATTAGTCTATAATTGGCTCCTACACAAGGGATAAGGCTTCTTCCTTTTCATTCCCCACACCTAAATTAAACTTCCTGCCTTCCTGCACAGCACCATTCCTCTTTTTTTTTTTTTCTTCTGCACTTGGAGGACATCAGTGATTACTTCAACTTCAAACTCTGTGCAGTACCTGAAGAATGTATCATTTTAAAGAGGACAGGCAGGATATAGGATGAAATTATTTC
>JAVCKT010099383.1:0-10012 GCA_032273925.1 Rhynchotus rufescens | reverse complement strand
ATAGCTAATCAGCTAGAGGAAGCCTGTGAAGAAGAGAGATACAGGTAACACCTCTTAACACAACTGCCTGCCCTGCTGACACCTTAAAAACACACAAATTTCCTCAGGCCTTTGACAGACAAGCTCTTGCGAATCTCATTCATGCAAGTAAGGCATTAATGTTACATCTAAAGAGCAAGCAAAGCAGCACTAGTGAACATTTGCTGTTCCCAGGGCCAGTTAGTGCTGGTGGGTGGCTCATGCCCACCTCTTGTGTCTTTGCCTGGGCAGTGATTCACTTCATGACACTGCTGGGCACTCTGCAATGCAGTCCATGGCATGACTTTGTGTTGCTTCAAAAGCCAAAGAAGGCCTTCTGTAAAACCAAACCATGGCTTATGTTTAGGTTTTGGTTGTTCTCAGGTAACTTACCCTGATGGCAGCACTGCCAGAGAGACGATCTTTTCTCAGTGGTTTCACATGATAGTCTGCTCATCCTAAAAGATCTGCTTGTGACTCGTTCTGATATGACCTTTTATTTGAGCACATCTACTTTCCAATGTTTGACAGACATGTAAAGTAGGTAAACACACCTTGAAACACAATGTGCTTCCTGGCAGAAACAACACCCAAATAAAGAGTGTTTTCTCCGTAGCTGAGGGAAGAAGGACGTTTATTTTAGGTTTCTAAAACAACCTTGACCTCCCTGTGCCTCAGCTGTCTTATTACCACAAGTCTAAGAGGTTGAAGGGTGTGGTGCCATGTGCCTTTTCTAAAGCATTTAGCGTGCAGAGGGCAAAGTACAGGCTTTTTTCCTGGGCATTGGTTGGCTTCTGCTTCCCACTCCCGTAACAGCAAGTGAGTCCTCGGTCATGACATTTGCTGCCATTTCATGACACTTTCCTTCATGATTCATCCCTAGAGTACGAAAATAATCCTGTGCAGGAGTGGCAGAAAGTGTGGTAATTAAAAAAGATGATCATCTATTGTTCTGAACAAGGAAAGTGGGCAGGAGGGTGAAGGAAAGCCCTGCTGCTGTAGCTATCACAGCAACACGGCATCAAAGGTCAGTGGAACAAATGATCTTCTGAGCTTTCCCTGAGTTTTGGTCATTGTGTTTGTTTGTTTAAAGTTGCTTCACTACGTATTGCTTAGCAACTTCCAGTGTCTTATGCTTGGATATTGTACAACATCATGTATGTTGGCACATGATGGTTAGATAACTGCTAGCAGTCTGTAGTCAAACAAATAGCTTTCTAGGGAGTAGCAAGGAGTCTGCTTACATATTGGTGACTATGTATTTCTCACACTCAGTCTGTAGCAGTTTACAAGTTGGTCTGTGATGTTTCTGGCAGATGAATCAACATCTTTTATTTGAATGCTGTTTGCTTCCACCAGTAGTGTTGTAATGGCAGCCTTTCTTGAGTCTAGTTTGTCTGTTTAGTTTGACCTAGGGGAAAACATGAAATTTCTGGTCTTTACCTGTTTTTTATTTTCCAAATATGGGATGGAAAAATGAAATTCTAGTAATTTTGTCTCCAAGAAAATATCTGCAAGGTTGTTATGGTAAAGAAGCGTTTCACTTGGGCTTTGAGTATTGGTTTAAACTCATTCAGCGTTAGATCTTTACAGGGTAGCTAGCAACATTTGAGCCAGTTTTTCCATTTTCACTGTATATACAGTGTAAGATAGAGACAAATAGGTGTCTTCATATTACAGTTCATCAGATTTATTTCAGACTGTTGCTTCTGGATGACACGTCATCTATTTTTTTTTTCTCATTGCCTGTAAAAAGACATTAGACAACTGGGACTTGATTTAGGCACTTACTCGTGGTAGTCTAGAACTCTTGGAGATTCACCAGTTTATCCTTTGTGGGTTCTACCTTCATTCCAAATGGGTCTTCTGAAGGTCTTATCTCATAGCTGGCCAATACCCCCCAGAGCTCTTCAAATGGCATCAGACATTTATATACGCAATGAGATTAAGCCCCTAGCCTGGACTGTGGATGCTCACGGTATTGGCTGGTTGAAGTCCCCTTTGAGTCTGACTACAACATCTAGGCATTCACAATGCTCAAATGTTTGTTGCAGTTGATTGCAGTGGCTGTCACCACTAAATAATGATTTATTTTGAATCAGGCTCAATATTAAACTTCATTTTCCCTTGGTGCCACACAGCTCTATGGGAGTTACATTTTATGATGCTGTATTAGAATTTGTCTGGCTTCAGTTTCCAGTCACTGCTTCTTGCCATGTCCTTCTCCATTAGATTTAAAAGGCTCTTTAGCATTTTAACTTCTTATTGACTGAAACTAAGCTGCAATTCAATCTTCCTTTCCTCTATAAATCACAGCAATCACTTTAATTCTCTTACCATATTTTTCTATGTCTTCAGTCTCTTTTTGCTTTTTCTTAGTATTAGCTCCATATTATCAACTCTCCCTAAAGATGTGCATGCTAAGATGCAGGTCTACAGGTCTATCAGATGTCTTAAAGGTAGACACCTAAGTCCGCCTGCCTCATCCAAAGCTCAATATTTGTATGAAAGGAAACATTGGAGAAGGAAAGAAAGACTACTCTCTCTGACAACTGTCATGAGATCAGAGAGCACCTCATAATGTACGTGCTGTCCAGCAGTTCTACCTTATGTTTGTTTCTATATATACAATACAAGCATTAAATGATATTTAATTTGTTGACAGCTTCCTCCTGCTCCCTGCCTGACTCACACATTTACTTCTGCTTCCCTGTGAGTCACGAGTCTGTGCTCTGCACTGTGTGAAAGTTGTGCTGGAGAAAGCAGGGCCCCACTGGAGCAATCCACTGGGAAACATCTGTGGGAGAGGTCCATGGAAAAGCATATCCATGAACATAAGGCATTTCAATGGGTGGCCAAGGCAAGTGGCACTGTTCTCTGCATGCCCAAAGCAATTAGCAGAGATCATTAGCTCCAGAAAGGAATTAGGAGTTTCCAGTATAGGAAGTGGTTGGGTGCCTGCCTTTACCTTTATTTATTGGCTAGCATCATCAGCTCTATGTGCAGGACCTCACGTAGGCTCCTGTGCAGCGAGGGACACACAATTGCTCCTTTCTCAGGTCAGTCAGTGCACGTGGCAGCTTTGGGCTGGCCACTGGAGAAAAATTTCAACAGGATTTGGACAAGAGGAAGCTGGCAGGATGCATTTAGACCTGTTGGCACTTGGTACCTGTCACTGGCAGTTTTGTAGAAACACCCCTGAAATCCAGATTGTCTCTGCTGCCAAACCACAATTTTTGATATCCTGAATCATTTAATGGAAACAACTGTTCCTGACCACGTTAAGGAGCTTGAGCTCCAAGCTCAGACATCTCCTCTGGAATTTCATGCCTTTACCCTGCTGGTGGTGATCTGATGTTGCTGAGAAATATACACCCAACTCTGCACCTGAAACCGGGATGCTCCTCTGCTAGGTGACCCTCAGCTACCTTTTTAACTGCTAGTATTCTGCTATAAGCAATTTATTTCATATAAAAATACAGGTCTAAGTTGGATGCAGTACCCTCTGGAGAGACTTGTTTTTCTCCAGGCAAGGGGAGTGACTGCACCCCAGGGCACTGGGACATCTTGCTGATACCTCTGGTTCTTTAGGAGGGAGGACAGCACTGAGGTACATACAGCTCAACAGCGTTAGCTCTCTGGGGACTGGAAAGAGTAAAATGACTGATGCTGATGATACTGCAGTGACAGGATGATAATTTTGCTTTACGCCCATTGCAGTTACAATCTCTCTATTTGCTGCCACGCGGAAAATGCCAATTAGTCCCTGTAGGGAGGATAAATTACTTGATGTTGCATCAGTCCCTCTAGCACTAGTAGCAGGATAATGCAATCCCATTTCCCAGGGGTCTCCAAACAGCTGTTGGAGAATAACAGTCTTTCAGTTGCTACCAATCCACACCAGCTCTGAAGCAGTGACCTGGAGGCAAAAAGACCGAGTCACATTACAAATCCCTTCAGCTTTCATTTATTCTCTAACACCGAAAAATTTAATTAATAGGGATTATCATTTTTTATGGCATCTCTCATTTGTACAAAAACTGATCTGGAGACCCGTTTCCCAGAACTCTTTCTGTTAAGGAATTTTCCCCATTATATATTAGCACTCTCCAATAATTTTTTTTTCTCTGTTTTAAAGCTTCGCGAATAAAATCTGACTGCTCACTACAAAAGTAGTCCTCCTTAATTTAAAATCAGCCTTTTTACATGGAAAAAAGACATATAGATAAAAATATTCATCAGTGTGTTACCAGAGAGAGCAAGAATCTAAAGCAAAAGGAAGTAGCTGTAATACAGTGTCAGAATTTCCATATTCTCCATAGATTATCACATTCCTTTATTATTTTTTAATTTGAGTTGAACTCAAAAGCCCATTCTTTGTTTTTCAGTTTTATCTTTGTTTCAGTTTCTGACTGAGGACATTTTCTGCCTCTTCTGTGCTGTCTATAAGAAGCCCCTTTGCAACTGCTGAGGGAAATGCCAAAATGAGAAGAACCAAGTCTCCCAGCTGCCTGAAATCATCACATATTACTAATCCAGCAGACAGACTCTGATCATGGCTGTGCTACTCTTGTAGCCATATAACTGATCACAATCTGACTCTAGTAGCATACACGATACTTATCTCTACTAATAGATTTGGTAACCTTTATGTGCTGCAAGCACAAGAGAAAGCCACTAAGAGATAGAAGAACAGAATTTTTTGCTCAAAATGACCAAGAATTTGTCAAATAAGAAATGCTTATTGAAAAGAAATTAATGTAATGCAGTTTATTTTCACTAACTAAATCTAAGTCATGAAAGCATTGGATTTTGCTATTATTTTGACAGATAATGCTCCAACTTGACTGAGGGTTTACGAAAGCATGTTGCTGCTTTGGTGGGTACAGCTGGGAAATGACCCTACTACAGATGAAAAGAGCCATCAAAGTAACATCAAGAATTCACTGAGGAAGCCCTTTGATGTTTAGCAAGGTCATTTCATCATCCTGCAATCCTATCTGCAGTGATTTCAATAACTAGCAAATAGTCAGTGAAAAACTTAATTCTTCCATGAACATATATCCACTGGAGGGAAATCAACCGAGGGAAATCTCTGCAGAGGAAAATGAGCCAAATTTTTTCAGAATGGACTGCAAAAAGACCTAGAGGCACTGTCAACACACCACTGTGCTTCAGGAAAGCTAAGGAGAAAGGTCAGAGCAGCCAAATGTTAATGGGACACAGCTGTCTTGGCAGAAGAAACACTAGAAATCCTCAAGCAGGGACCAGATCATTTACAGGTACATTTACAGGTAGTGAAGGGAGGAGATGAGGATAAGGAAATCTCCAAGATGTTTGGTAGGATTCATTTCTCTTAACTTTGAGCAACAACATTTATGTCTACAACATAAATGTTTATTTATGGGCCCATCACCTTTTCCTTTTGTAGTGAAGGGAGACCAAGTCCACACATCCAGTGTAGTCCAGGGCTACCTCAACACCAGTAAATTCAGCAAGGACAGGGCTGAGGCTCTCTGTAGATGAACACCGTCCCAATGACTATAATGTCCCTAGCTTTACTTTGGCCTGGGCTCCCTAGAATTCTCCCAAATATCAGGTGGGCTCCGTTCACTGTCATAGCACTCAGTTTGGGGACAACCTCACTACTTTGCAGGGCAAGAACATTTCCTGCTATTGTTTGTCCTCCAGCATCAGAGACAGAGAATGATCCCAAGTACATTTAGTTTTCTAGCATAAGCATAGCCTGGACATTTATATCTGTACTAGTCACTTTAGGTTCCCTTTGCAACTAGGAGGAAAAAAAGAGGCACTTTCAGGGTGCTATCTGAGTCACTGTAGACATTAGAAAAAGAAATGCGTTCTGAAGTGCCTGTATTTCTCGACTATAAAAACAGTCTAGACACTTAGCTCATATTCACAAATTTATACTGTGCACATCTGGAATTGGTCAGACAAGTACCACCTCTCCTATCAGACATTTACAAATTTCTTCTGTGAAGACACTGTCAATATCTCTGTTACTCTGCATGGGAAATGCATAGACAAAGAGATTTTCCTTTATTTGTTTATCAGATATTTTATGTAGAGGTTCTCTAATCAAAAAAAAAAAAAAAAAAAAAAAAAAATGAAGGATATATATAATGGTTGTTATGAATAGACAAATAAAAATTGTTTATTTAGAGAAAATGAAAAAAAAGTCAAAATTTATAGAACTGTTTTCGACGTTAAGATAATCTTCTATGGAAAATGGTTGCAAGTATTATTCATTAAGAAATAAGTGGCATTCACAAACATTGTATTTCTGGGATAGGCTCTCCTGCGTATTCCTGGTGACTTAATACTTCTCTTCCATCTGACATAAAGTCAGATAGAAATACTTCCCTTCAATCTGACACAAATAAAAAATGTCTGATCCCACATAAAAGCTGCCCATTAAAAATTAACTTATCAAAACAACACCAACAGAGTTGAATCAGTGCATTGCATTTGGTTTTGGTAAAATGCAGTGGTTTTGCAGACATACGAAGAGGTAGCACCTGACTGTCAATCTGCTGCTGTGCGCTTTTAGGGCTACTTCCACTGAAATGCTCAAGAACTCATTCAGGGACAAATTTGACAGACAGAAGAGCTGAGAATCCTACCTTTATGCCACTCGAAAGGAACAAAAGGATGTGAAGTGTAGCCTTAAGAACAACTGGAAAATGCAATGCTATTGATTCCTAGGTTTAAACAGGTGTAGGCAGCAAATGCTGCCCTATATTTTATCATTTTCACACCTTCACCCTTCGCAGATGGTACTTCAAACATGCCTGCAGTCCGTGTTGCACGCTGAGTACAGACATGATTCACAAATCACAGTGTTTTGTAACTTGAATCTTCTTCCCCACTGAATAACTGGAAGTAGCAGCTCTGTTATGAGCAGAGCAGCTAGTGAATTATTTATACAGCACAATTTATGATTGATGTGGACCAGGCTGGAGCTGGAATGGGCTGTGAGGAGGGCAGGCTGCTGTGGCGAGCAGCAGAGCTGGGCCCTGGTGGCTCTCCTGGATCCCTTGCTATTTTTTTTCGAAACTAAGGAATTAATAGCAGATGAAAACTGCTTCACAGATTACCTTGTCGAGGTCTTGCTGGATTGGATTTGGTTCCCTGCCAGCACAAGCATCTTGTTTTCTCCCCGAATGCAGGAAACCTCCCGCCTTGAGATGTGCTCAGGCAGGATAGATGATTCACCCTGCGCCCCGCTGTCCGTCCCTCAAACTCCAGCTGAGGGCTTTAAATAGAAAATTGTCTCAGATAGCCCATGCGCTGGGGAAGCCCTTTTATGACCCAGAATACACTCCCTGCACAATATCTGTTTCATTGCCAGGGGCACACACTTCCTGAGCCTCCGTCCTCCGCCTGCCCCGGCCCCAGCTGCCTCACGTCAGCCGTGTTTCCTCGCATGCCTGGGATGCTTGAAATTGTCAGGGCTTAGCCGGGAAACAGAGGGGATTTGGGGAAGCCAGGCTAAGAATCGGTTTTCTTTCCTAGGGGAGGATGATGTTTTGCTCCCAGATGCTGCTCTGTTATGCACCAGCCTGCTTACCCTGGTCATTTAATGGATCAGGCTGCCGTCAGCTCCGGAGAAGATGTTTCCTGCCCTGCTCCCACTTTGTTATAGCTGGTGAGGCAGAAAATGCTGCTGTAAGAGTGTGACTGCTTGGTTTTGAGCTCAAGAAGCCATGAAATATCTGGGAGCAGGATGCACACAGCCCCGGCACCGCAGGGACCCACGGCATCAGCACCAAGCTGGAAGGGGATGCTGCACATTCGCTTCCCTCTGCTAACAACAGCTCTTGTGATTCGTATCGTGTCTCAGGGGAGAACTTCATAGGGATTGCAACACCTCCAGGACGAGGCAAATATTTTTAGTTCTCTCTAACAGAGTTAAACTGTATTTCCTGCATGGATTACTACAGGTGGACAATTTAGGCTATGTCTTTGTCAGCAAATTAAATACAGCCATATTGATAACATGCTCACAGAGTTTCTGGTGTGGTCTTTGGCCTTTGACCAACCAGCACTCTCCCAGACACCTTCCAGACAGGGCTCTGGGATTAGTTTGGAGAAAGGACCATTCTCAACAGGCTGATCCTCTGCAGCTACCCTGTTTCAAGGATAGGAGTCTAGCTGTGAGTTCTTCCAAGCCAGATGGTATCAGGATAACAGCATAGTCCATGATGTATTTTATCTGTTAGAACAGGTATGATCTTTGCATGTGGTTGTGCAACTCCTGTTTTCAGGTGTCCATTCAGCTCCAGGATAGCACTTCAGCTCTGTAAAGGCAAGTAAAGAGTTAACTATACATTGCATGGGGCTCTTATTCAGAGCAGCAAATACAGGAAGAGCTGGAAGACCTATGCTTTGTGTCTTGAAGGCAGTCAGGTACCTCTCATGGAAATGGTAAAGAAACCTAGAGATCCACCTGGCGTTACCCATCCTAGTACTCTAAAATCCTGATCACTGTGAGAAAAGCCTATAGGACTCTTGCTCTAAGACTTGTTGCTGTCCTGCAGTCCCTAAGACTGAGATCTCTGTCTCCTCAGAGGCTGAGACCTATACATAGAGGTCCTGTCTCTAGATATTGTATGTCGTGAAGCCAAGGTCTTATGTCTTTGAAGATGCTCTACTCAGTGCAACGGTTTAACACTCACTTAGCCAGAAGAGGAACTTGTGAATAACTTGCTGTATCAAGCAGTAGTGAGAACACTCACCCAAGACCTGGGGACATACTAGTGACAATTCAGTTGTACTGCATGAACGGGAAATACTTGCAAAAAAGCATCGAGAAAGGCTTAATTCAGACCATCTTGCAGGTCGGGAGATAAGGAAAAAAAATGAAATGCTTTGAAAAGGAAGGGAATGTGTTTTAATTACAGCAGTCAGGGATTTGAAGCTGGTCCTAACACATCCCAGGACCAGCGTACCTGTACCAACAGGTAGTCAGGACACAATTAGGTAAGAGGCCTGAGATATTCTCCTATTATAAATGCCTCCAACAAATGCAAATTTAAAACAAAATAGCATGCAGATGAGAACGAGTCTAAGAACAATGTAGGAGAAACAGCCTGTCTTAATGTGAACTCTGCAGCTTTAATTACTCTTGCAAACTGCAGCAATGAAAGCCCAGTTACAGCCCTGGCAGTGACTGTGGTGGGGGAATACCAAAGGACAAATACACCTGCAAGAAGCAGGCACTGATCCAGAACAGTGAAAGATCTGCAATAATTTTTCCATAACGCAGTTTCTCAGGTGCTAAGTGCTAGCAAGCAAAAGCAGTGGCTGAATAATCACAGACCCAGTGAAGGTCCAGTGAAGGCTTTGCCTCAGGGGAGAAGTCTGTAGGGATCTGCTGCACCTTGGCCCTGGGCAACCATATTTCAAGATGACCATGTGTAGAAAGAGCTGCTTAAGAAATGTCATCCATTCTCCTTTTTCCAGTGCATTTTTTAAAGGGAGTTCTAATATTTGCTTTAACTAATTAAACAAAATACTCATCCCAGTATGAATGCAGCAGTGCCATTGCCTTCACACAGGAAGCATTAACCACTGATGATTTAAATGGAGACTATGCAACTCAAAGGAAAGCAAAATAAGCCGTGTTCTCTCACATTGCTGTCAGTAACCAAATTATGGGATAAGAGAGGTACTAGAAGGTTTTTTGTTTATTTTATTTTATTTTATTTTATTTTATTTTATTTTATTTTATTTTATTTTATTTTATTTTTTTCCTGCGCACTGCCTGGTTACTCCAATCCAAATAAGTGTCCTTTCTATCAGTGAAAGTGGCTTAGAATTATAGAATACTTAAGGTTGGAAGGGACCTCAGAGGTCATCTAGTCCAACCTGCACATGCACATGCAGGGACACCCAGAGTACGTGGCACAGGGTGGCATCCAGGCGGGTTTTGAAGATCTCCAGAGAGGGAGACTCCACAACCTCTCTGGGC
>JAVCKT010099381.1:0-10016 GCA_032273925.1 Rhynchotus rufescens | reverse complement strand
GGGATAAGTTATTAATAACTCTTGTGTACTCTCACTACTACTTGTTTGTGTTTATCCTAGCAATCTCCACAAATACACATCCTTAGTCTAGAGCCTAGTGCAGATTAATGTGGATTTAGTGCAGATCAAGTCTAGTTTTCATGCTTTCTTCTAACCTTAAGTTTAGAGAAGCTGTGCATTGAAATGTAAGCACAGTTGCTTAGAGACCTGGGTACGTGGGCATGCTTTTTCTGTGCCTGTACTGCAGATGCCTTGTCAGGCAAAGATGGGAATGAGGAATCCAGAGAAAAAGGAGATCCCAGATATGGAAAGAAAATGTCCTTTTGTGATTGTTGGCATGCCCATCTGACTGGTAATAATACCTATTTTCTTGTTAAAAGAATTTTTATTGAAAATGCTATTGTTCTGGTAGATCCAGAGAAGAACTTTTTGAGACGGATGACTAAAAGGCCTGAAGTTCCCAATTGTTTATAGTTATAGAACAGCTTGATAAATAAAGCTGCTGGTATCATAAATCAATTTAAAATGAGCAGATGTGCAAGATTATTTTTCAATTTAAGATGCCCATTTCTAAATGTCCAAAGAGTGCAGCAAAGAGCGTAGCCTTGATAGAGATGAAGTGCATTTTTTCCTTCTCTTAATTTCTTGATGAAAAATTCTGAAAATATTGGTTTCCTCGGAAGAAATATAGTTTAGAATAAATAGGTAGTTGGGTCCTGTTGCTGCTGAATCTTATTTTTTAAAAAAATTTGTCAAAACCTGTACTTTTTCTATACTTTCCCCTTGCCTCCAATAGGCCTGAGTTAGCAAGAGGCTCATCAGGGATAAAGAGTTGGTAAGTATCCCAACTATGCAGCACTTAAATGTCAATAAAAATCTTGGAATATATGCTAAAGGAAACATGGCTTTGCAAATCAGGGAGGACTTTTAGTATAGCAATTTTATTTAGAGATTGCTCATTAATTCTTTAAATCAGCGTATGGTAACAAGTATTTACTTAAGTTTATGCAATATAAATTGCATAAGTACAACTACTACTCAAATTATTCATTATGAATAATGTATTTCAACAAATATAGGCCTTTTATCTGTTTGCAGTTGATTTGCAATCAGTTCATGATTTTTATGTCTAAGCTCATTTTGTTCAAGTTGTTTACTAGCTTAGGTTACATGAAGTGGGATTTTACATAACTCCAAGTATTTATTATGCAGTTCTCAGGGTCTGGGATTTATTGATGGAGATGCTTTTTTTTTTCCCCATCTTGAAAGTCTTTATGAGACTACCTGTTAAGCAGCCTCCTGAAATGTGTATGTGCAGGTAATGGAAAGAGAAGTTTAAACTGATGGCAAGCACTTTTCTACTTCAAATCTTCTTTGGTAAGTATTAACACATGCAATTGTTGTGCTGTCTTCTAAGAAGTATTTGTTCATTCTTTCTAAATGAAATTGCACAAGTCCAAATATTTATCATTTATCATAGTATGTGTGGTGTTCCTTTTTATAAAAGAAGTAGAAGGTAGAAAGGTTGCTTGTCTGTCTTGCGCAGGAGTGGTAGCAATCCCTGAGCTGGAACAGCCCGCCACCATGTTTGCGTCAAGGTCAAGTCCTGTGGAAAACTTCCAACGTTTCTGAAAGGCTTTGAGGCAAACTGTGCTTTGAGCCCTAAGGCAGGAGCAGCACGGGAGGCTTTGCGCCCGGGATGCATGCGGTCCAAAGGGGACAATTTGACTCCAGCATTTCCATCCATTTTCATCAGCAGCTTCCCACAGCCATGTGCTGTGGGAAGGAGCAGCAACTAATGCAGCGTGTAGTTTGTCCTAGAGCTGCATTAATTTACAGTAAGGCTACTTTAGCAAGAGTAGCCTTTAGAAAGAGCAATCAAGTCATTACACAGAGCCAGGGAAAGCTGAACAGGGGCTGGTGTCTGAGGCAGGAGGTTACAGCCCGAGCTCCCCAGTGAGTGCCAGGGGTTTGTCCAGGCTCTTACCTGGGACTGCACATTTACAAGTGCCTGCACAGCCTTCCAGGAGCAGGGCTGGCTCTGGTGTTATCCTTTATTTAAGATATATAGTTTCAAAGCTGTAATGCTCTTCAAAGCTTTCACTCACCTTCTTCTGAAGAGCCACTTAAATTTGCTGTGCTATTTTTATCTGTGCTCTGTGTCGTGGCTGTGTTGACTTATATTGTGACGAGATTTTCCAGGGCTATTTTCCTCTCTCGATGAAATGTTCTTAATGTGACTAGCTAAAATAAGTGTCTATAAGGAGGCTACCTATTAATATGCTTTCTAATTAATATGTCCCACATCTTTGTTCAAGTGGCAAAATGCGAGTTGGCCTCTCTGGCACTTGGGAGTTCCCTTTGCTGTGAGCTAGGGGAAAAGGCCACATCGCTGGGGGCTCTACCTCTGTGTTGCACAGCCCTCCTGTCTCTAAGCAAAATGACTCATGGATGAGTTTGCACAGATCACTCTGCTCTGTGGGGAGACTTTGTTGCCAAGACAACCGTTACCAAGACGGACTAGTTTTCCTTGGGAACAATTTCCTTGCGCTATTTCTGCAGAGTGAACCATCTCCATGGGTCTGTTGTTATACTCCCACAAGGAAGTTCCCTTGTGGAATTTCAGGCAGCCAGGAGCCATCAGGAAGGGCAAGCAAGCCCCGTGATCCAAGGGGAGTCTGCAGACTTGTGCGGATCAACACGAATTTGTGCTGTCCAAGACCACGCATGCACTGTGCAGACATGGGCTCCAAAACCTGCATGGTAAACCCTTTCAGGCCAGGACACCAAAGTGAGCTCCGAAGCTTGTTGTCCTTCTCAAAAGTACAGCTGGGAAATAGTTGAGATCCTTAGGGATATTCTGTATTTTAGTATATCACTATAAAGCTTCTTATGACTTATTTCAGGGGCTGTAATCAATAGCTTGTGTATGCTGAAGGCACCGGATTCCACTGCCTATCCCTATCTACAATAAGCTTGTGCTTTTTGGAGGGACTGATAGATGCTAAGAGGAGTACTGTGTTCCTGTGGAAATTGCTTGTGGGCTTTATATCACCAGACAAACTGTGGGCTTTATATCATTTGACAGATTTAATTTCTTTAATTTTATTAGTGACTTCATGTTAAAACCTGCAGAAGTCAAGAACCTCACACATTACAGTGGCTTCTAAAGTTCGTGATGCAACACCTTACCAGTTCTTTATTACTTTCCAGCATTTGCATTTAATAAATCTTGTTCAGTGAAGTCTGCTATGATTGTTGTATAATAAGAGATAAAATTTAAACTGGATAGATGCAAAATGTTTGAATTGCTAAGCTACTCTCCTCAGAAACACAAAGCAGACAAATCCAACACTCTTGTTGTCCACCAGAGGTCACCTGCAGGCCACTTGATTCATTATTGACTGTGCTTTGACGTGCATAGTTTGCAAATTTGTCCTGTTGGCCACTTCTGGACCAGCAGTGCAGATGCATGGTGCAGATGTGTGTCTCTACTGTTGACTTTAAATCTTGTCTTAGAATCATTAATATTTAATGCAGAAAAGTAAAATCCCATGTGAACATAAGGGAAATGATTTTTTAAAAAATCTAGTATTAATTGGGCCCTCACTTTGGCTAGCCAATCTCAGTAAGTACCTCATAGCTGCTTTCTGCCATTAAGAAGTATGAGATTTTGCATATTACAGTGTTATTCCTATTTATCCATGCTACTGCTATGACATTGCTCCTTTTATGTCCTGCTGTATAAATCTTCTACTCTCTAACAAGTAAATGATGCTCTCACCTTACTTTTAACAGTGGACACAGGAGATCTAAAGTTACTTTTTATCTTTATTGAGGATTGAATCAAACCATCAACTGAACTTAGGAATCAGCTGTTCAGCCATGTAGTTTCTGGGGAAGGTGGACAAGTGAAAAGAAGTAGATAAAGATCTTCAGCTCTGCTCCATACTTACTGTGCAGAAGGATGGTTGCATGATAGGTCATACAGGCAAGGAACAAATTACTATTCATTCAAATGCAAATGATCCTGCTCAGGATAGCATCCATTTGTGTCTTGCTTTGGGCTCTAATTAAACTCACTTATACGAATGCCTATTAAGAATGATGCCCCATAATGCCTGGTCTGAGATTTTTCTGAAAAAAGGTTATTCCTAAGGTTTTGTTCTTCAAAGCTCTTTAATCCTATCTCTACTTGTCTCAGCGAAAAGTCTGAAATACTTTTTCAACTCCTGGTTTGGAGATAAGAGCGCTTTGTGGGTTTGACATCAAAGAGAATCAATGAGCTTGCTGTGTATCTCAATCCATTGCTTTAGCCATATATTCTCTTGCAAGCTTCTAGAAGCTGTCACCCTGCTATGTCGTGTTGAAAATAATTGGATGTGGTTCCCACTTCTGTTTTTCCCATAAGATATTGCTGCTGGTGAAGAATACTCAAAGCTATTGCTTCCAAAGGCAATGCTGAGACTTCAAAAGCAAAATGTTCTTGCATGTTGGGCTGCTTACTTCTCCAAGGGATTCTTCAGACAGCTGCACCATGTAATAAAGAGCAGCCAGATATAGGAAGAGACCATTCCTCAGAATAACTGCTATGTAGATGGAAAGTGTATTTAAAAATATAAATAACGAGGAACTAAATACTCAATTGGGAATAAAGAGAACCAAATAATTCTGGAGGAAGAGAAGGCAGTGTAGAAGAAAAAGGAGGAAAAAGATGGAATTATGAGTCCAATGAGGAGAAACTTTAAATAATTTGTGAATGCTATGCCACTTGCCTGTTTTTATTTGACATTTGATGCAGGAATTTATGAGAGTAGTGTAGTTATAGATAATACATATAAAAATGCTGCTTTGCCACAGATGAGCAAAACTTCTACAATGTGACAAAGTGCATTTCAGTGAAATGCTTCTCACGATACCATTTTGCATCTTGAGCTGGTGAGAACAAGGGACGTGGAAATTGCTGATGTCCCTGTATATTTTGTTTTTTCCTATTTGAAGGCAAAGAAGCTTCGAGCAGAGAAGTTCAGGAAGAAAATACAGACCAGGCATTATTGTGGGTTGCCAGATGAGCCTTGGAGGCTGAGTGTTAGCATATTTGTACCAGGGTCTGGTTCTTGGCCAAAATAGCAAGGGTCAGCTTCCTATTTTGCATGTTCCTATTTAAAGAAACAGATCTACAGAATTCTAAATCTGTATATAACGATCTTGGCTCTACAATGTTGTTATCAAATCATGGCTGACAAATAATGCTGTTCTGAACTGATTTCTAACTTTTATTTTATAGAGATTAAAGCCTTCCGGCTCCTGAAGGGAACAAGTGCAGAGGCAGTCTGACCAGCTACAGCATCTCAGTTTGATTCCACCATGTTGGAGAACAGCCCCAGAAATAGGATCCTGAGAACAAAATCAGCCTTGCATCTGCCGTGGAGATGGAGAATTTGAATGGGTTTTGCAGCTGGAGCTCTCTAGCAGAGCATCCTCTGGGTAAGAAAGTTTTGTGCTGGCAGCATTCCCTCAGCATTAAATTTTGTTGTTCATTTCGCAGAGGTAACCATGGCAGTTGCTGCCACTCTAGTTCTCATGTCCACACAAGAGCACTTTAACCAGCTGTACAAATCCAGATCTAATCTAATCAGTAGCTGTGTGACTAGCATTACAGGAAGACACGTGTTAAGAAATTTACTTACAGGTTTGAAGTTTTATTCCTTCAGCTCATGTTATTTCCTCAAACCTATACTCCTGCTTTCAAATTGGTAAGTTGAATGGGCCAAGGGTTTTCCAGGAATAATTCAGAGCACACTGCAGGGAAGGCAGCCAGTAGGCTCAAGTTAAACTGCCTTCCCTCTCCTAGGTTACTCAGAAATGGATCCATTGGCTAAATAAAAGAGAAGAATTTTGTAGTCAAAATGTTAAGTGCCTGCAGGTGTTGCAATTTTTTGTTCAGTTGTACTGTAAACCCACAGCCAACGTCCGTCCAAGGCTAGGCAAAGAGCAAAGGGCTTGCTCCCAGAATGCCATATGCAGTACCCATTAATAGGAGTGATAAGGCTGAGTTAGGCAATAGTTAGGGTTGTGTAAGAGATAAGCCAGTAAACCACATCTTCCCCAAATAAAGCACAGAATTACAGATTCTAGCAGAAATGTGCTCAGTTTAGTGGTCGTCTTTCTGGAGAGGGGTCTCAGCAGGTTGTCTTAAAGATGAAAATTCAGCAAGTTTGCATTTGTGTTCATTTGTGTTTGATATTTCAGCTCCCCAAGATTTTGCTCTGAGTAACGTGGAATATTATTTGGAATTCTCAAGTGCTTTTTTTTCTCTAAGCCATTTTTGTTGCCAATTACCGCCTATCTCTTTGTGGACTCATTTTGCTGCTAGGAAGCCCCATTGCAAAATCTAACTACAAGAACTAATTTCCAAAAGGTAAACAGGCAGTTCAGCTCTTCTCACATAATGAACTGTCATGTCCAGTTGGAAAACTGTAAATACCTACGTATTACCCCCTGAAGGAGATGAATGCAGGAAAAAACAAAGGTTTGTGTGAAGGGGAGTCTCTCCAGTGAGATGACTTCTCTGAGAATTTAAGTTTGTTTTCAAGTTTTCTTTTATTGGGCCAATATTATGAGCATTGCTTTGTTGCTTCACAGGAGATAGCAGAGATGTCAGCTTTCCTGTTACTGGATATTTAACATTATATATATCTCACACACACACACACACACACATATATAAAGCCAGCAAAAAGAAACCATCACAGGCATGGGAAGAACTGGCTTGAATATGATAGTGATTATACTTTTTATTATGCTTTATCAGATAGAATATGACAGGAGTGGCTACTCCCTGTGGGTAATCTTTTGTGAAGCTTAATATAAAAGAAGTAATTGAAGGGAGTTTCAAAATCCATGTTGGATGTGATTTTTCTGTCCTTCCCCCAATATGTCAATATAATGATCCTTCCTTGGACTTGTTTTTGTTTTTAATTTGGCTGATGGAAGAGGGAGAACATCAGCCCAATTGACTTCAGCACGTGCCTCATTTACTTTAAAAGTTTATGTCAGTTTGTTGTTACATCAGATGTTTCTGCTAGGGTTTCTGCTTTTGTTTTTCAGTTAAACACAATTAAACATGCATTAGACATGATTGTCTCAGATTTGACTCTCATATTAAAACCAAGGATAATTTCTGCGGTGCAAATTGTCAACATGTTATACAGAACTTTTACTTTACTGTGTTCTTGTCTGTTTTTATTCTGCTCAGAGAGGGCAGCAAAGTATTGCGCTTCTGGGATCCGAGAATAATCCAGCGCTGAGGTATAATACTGAGGAAGAAATGCATGCTAGTGATATACAAGCTCTAAAGGGAATAGAAATGAGAAGCAGTTATATCATGACTACTTAAAAGCACTTAAAACTTTTGTAATTCAAGATATGGGTGTTTACTGCTAGTGGAGCTGCTGTCTTAAGAAATACTTAAATCTAAGTTTAGATACCCATTAATCCTGATAGTTGTGGAGAGAAGAGTCTCAGGAGAGATGCAATAGCTGAAAGGTTTAGGATCAGTCTCAGACTGGAATTCTGTATGATGCTTTCGGCATAAAGAAAAATGCTTTAAATGCAGACCTGCAAGAAAGAAAGCATTAAAATGGTTTTGCAGATTAGTGAGGTAAATGAGTTAGGTATTTTCATTGTACCTCGAGATTTTAAGATTCCCATAAGCTTGGTTGGTTCTGTGATACCGTAGGCTTTTATGATTTTCTTGACGTTAGCTGCTTTCAACTAAAATGAGAAATGAAACTACAGAAAGGTAAATACAGACTGGATTTAACAGGAAGAGATGAATACCATGATAGGGAAGGATCATGGAAGGACCAGGATTTTTATCCACAATCAAATTGCAAAATTGAGCAATTAAGAAAAAGGCTTTGTGCAAAGCTAAATGTTTTAATTGGAGACCAACCTTTGTCTTTTACTTAGTTTAAGAAGACTTTAAAGCTAAAGAACCCCCCACCCTTACCTAAATAGAGGGAAGATCTGTATGATAAAGCATTTGGTGCTGAGGACCTTGTGTCTGCATCACATTCTTCTTAAGCATATCTCCTTGACAGGCTGCCAGTCAACGTTTGAAACGTGTCTTCCTGCTCATGTGGTCTGGCCTATTGACTTAAACTGTACTTCATGAGCTCTTGAAGATAAAATATGAACCAAAGTAAATTTTATACTTTTAAAAATACGGAAATGTTTGCTGAAAAGAAGGCATTTCAAAATGAGTTCATATAATATAGTAATTTTAAAAACAGGCTGGTGGCCAAGTGGCTGGAGAACAGCTTTGTAGAAGAGGCCTGGGGGGGTCCACGTTGGTCATGAGGCAGCCATGTGCCCATGTGGCAAAGAAGGCCAATGATACGGTGGGCTCTGTTAGGAAGAGCATTGCCAGGAGGTCAAGGGAGGTGGTCCTTCCCATTTGCTTAGCACAGGTGAGGCCTGTCTGGAGTGCTGTGTCCAGTTCCGGGCTCCCCAGGATAAGAAAGAGGTGGAGCTACAGGAGCGAGTCCAAGGAAGGGCTGCTGAGATGATAAGGCATGAAGAAATTCAGCCTCTGGTATATTTTGCAGAGCAGTGTGAAGTGTGAAATGAAGTGTAAAAATACAGACTTGTCTCAGTTTAGTTTAGGAGAGCTCTGAAGTTACAAGAGTTTAATGCTATGTCAGTGTCACAAAAAAAAAAAAAAAGACATTTTAGGCAGTGCTCATCTACTTCACTTTCCCAAATAATTTTTTTATGGGTCTACCTGTGTAAGTAGTGACATTTATATACAGCAAGTCATACAGGCACAGTGCAAAAGTAATTATAGGAGATGATGAATGAAATGAATTTTCTAGAGTATGGCATATCTGGTGGTCTGCATCATATTCTGCTTGTCTTTACCGTAACACATATGCAATTCTCAAGTGAACTGCATACCTTTTATTCAAAAGTTGGTGTCCTGCAGCTATGAAAACAAGAGGCTTTTAAAATTTTTCTGGGAGCTTTTAATGAATATTTATTATATGAACATGAAGACTATGCTGCAATATTCAAAAAACAGATTTGGGTTGATTTTAGGACACAGAAGAGACACTCCAGGGAGTAAGTGCAGTCCTGTTGTGCTTCCAGATTTAGGACTTGGTGGTAATTCAGTCTCCAGTACATTCATTTTGAATGAACGAAAACTTGAATTCTACTGTCATAGTGTCCAAAAGCACTGTGATATTTTTATGACCCTTTACTTTGGAATTGCTCTAAGCATCATGATGTATCGTGCCTACAATTGGTCAGCCAGTAGATTAGTGACCATGTTCACTTTTGAACAGGGTTTGGAATAATATTTTACAGATATGAATGCTTCTGATTCGCATTGTCACTCACCTGAACCTTCCAGTTGTCCTGCGTGAAGATTAGCTCAGCAGTACCCATGACTGATGTTCAAGATCTTCCCAGTGACAAAAAAAAAAAAAAAATGAATATGTGCAAATGACATGTCCAGAACCACTCCGGAAGGCAGCAGAGCCAGAATCTTTGAGCTGCAGCAGCTCGTTCCAGAAGGACAAGCAGATCCTCTCAGACTGGAGAAAAGTCCATGAGGCAGAAACAAAACCTGAAAGTAGTAAGTGAACTTTTACTATATATTGCTATGAGGTCTATCCAGTATGCCCTAAATTTTGTCCTTCCTCACAGCCTGTTAAGAACACATTTCTACTGCTTTGAAAGTGTTTTCTGATTGTTTTCAAGAGGGTTAAATCAGCCTCTCTAATAACCCATTCACTTTGCATGAATTACAAACTGATCTTTGTATTCTGTTATACCACTGATACATGAACTGTCTTACTTGGTGTTAACACGACCTCCACAGACCTTTGGAATAATTCTTTAGAGAGCAGCATTCATTAATCAGCTGCTGGATTTATCTTTCTAAGACACAGCTCCATTTCAGGCATAGTAACAGCTATCCTGTCATGTCTGAAAATGCAGAATTCCTG
>JAVCKT010099380.1:0-10016 GCA_032273925.1 Rhynchotus rufescens | reverse complement strand
TAGGAAGGCAATTAAGTTTTTCAGTAAACACTGAGAACACTTTCCCACCATTTTGGTCTGAAGGTTTGTCCCATATATGACATGAGTCAAACAAATATTTTCAACTGTTTTCTTCACCTTTTTTTTTTAAATATCAGACATAGTTACTTTTACTCTGCCATTTTGTAGGCTGGAGAGGCATTTCCTGTAACAAAGATTTGTCAGTCTTTGACAGAGTTTTGCCTCCAGAGGTGCAAAAGATCTACCTTTAGGTGAAGATCTATCACCTGAAGAGGCATGTTTTTTTTATTTAGCCAGCTTCTGCATCTTAAGCTGTGCTTTTAAATTCTCTTTGTGAGCATTTGGAAATAAGCCTGGACAGAAAACTGACTGGTTTGAGTGATCCTCTTATGGTACAGAGAGCTGCTTAATGTCACTTCTGCAACAGAAATGGTTAAAAAATGAAATCAGTTTACCTAAAAAAAGTCAACTGTCAACTGGACAGTGCTGTAGGAAACAGTGTGACTTCTTAAGATTATCATATTTTATGAAGTAACGCTCTTGACCTCTCTGTAGCTTTGATGAGGTAAGACATTTATTTATGTTTGAATTGAAAATGCAGTCACCCAAATAATTAACTAGCTGGAAATTATTGATCTGTTAGGTATAATGTGGTCAGTCAGAAATGTTTACTGGAATAATGTTAGCATTTATACATTCTATTTTCTTGTAAAATTTTTTGTTTAGATCCAAGTATGTATCTCTTTCCAATAGAAAAGTTGTTCAAAAAATCCTAGTCTCTTTTATGTGAGGTATCTTTAAAAAGTTAAATGCAAATTTATTTTTGATGTCTGTAAGATGTATTCAGCATGATACTGTAATGTCTATCATGTCTGCTCCTCAAATTTCACAGTAAGGCTCGCTAAAGACATTTAGTATTTAGCATTTAGTATGTCAATTAGTGGCTACAGTGAACATTTAGAGACATTAGCATAGACACAAAAACATACTACTACAAATATTTCTTTCTATGCAAGATGCTAATATATGTACTTGTAGTGCTACTTTGGCATATTGGCATATATGCAATATATTTTCATCACTAATCAATAAATTTGAGGAGTTTGTGATAAGATTAGCTGCTGAAAGAAATGGTAAAAATCTGTTGCTTCCATCAGGGCTGTGACTTGAGACTTTTCATTGCAAAATCAGGTTGGTGACTATGTACAAAAGTATTTAGAAGGATTTTTTTTTTTTTCTTAGACCAGGAAGTCCTATTTTTTTTTCCTCGGATGTATTTACTTTCCATTCTTTACAATTCTCCATTGCAGTGAACTGTAGCACACCAAGTGACATCAGTTGATATAGCCTGTAAGTTTGCATCCATATAGCTCTTACAGCTACTTGGAGTAAATATTTTATTCCCACCTGTTGGACTCCATCTATACGATCCCAAGCAATATCAATAAAGTAAATAGCTGGAGATTGTTCACAGTCTCATTAAATACAGAATGAAGGGGCTTTTAGAAAGCTTTAGCATTGGTTCAAAAGAAAGAAAAGAGAGCTCTTCTTTATATAAAGTGTGGAACTCCTTACCAAACAGTGTGCACAAAAAAAAAAAATCCACAAGGATCCAAGAACTACCTGGATTACATCATGGAAAAGGACCTGCAAAGGCCTATTAAATACAAAACTATGCCTTTTGAGTCAGGCAATACCTGAACTGAATTTGCTTGAGACTGGAGTGACAGCCTAAGCAACCCTTACTGCATACTTGCGCTTGTATTTTTTCCCAGCCTCTGCTGTGAATCACTGTCAGAGAGGCACACTATAGAGCAGTATAAACTTCCAATTTGAACAAGAAGAGGAATTCTGGTTTCCCAATGTATCAATAATATCACCTTATTCCATTCATCTGAAGTAAGACTAAAAGAAAAAATATATCAAAATCATTTCAATTTAATTATTTGAATTATTTAAAAATTTTTAAGTTGTCACAGAAATGAATGACCTCAAAATGGACTTTCACAAAGTATTTATTTTGTGATTTTATTTTGAATTTGAGTCACTGAGGGTCATTTTTTGTCCATTTGTGTATTTCACTTTTTTATTTTTAATTAATTTGTATATCCTCTTAATGACTGTTTCTCTTAGTGCATAAAAGACTTACTTTTTCCATAGGGTTTTTTCTTCTAACAATGAAGCTGTAGGTTTCCTTTCTTGTCATTGTGTCATTCAGTAAAAGGTTTATGTATGTGCAAAGGATAAAGTCTTTATTAAAAAAAAAAAAAATTATTAATTGGTTAGTAATAACAACAACAACAACAAAAAAATCACCAGAATAAAAATGTCATTAATCCCTTTTATCTGTGAAGTTTCTGGAACATGAATGCCTCTATTTATGCAAATAACTTTTTTAAGACTCAGGACTGTTTAAAGATTTCATTATTTTTTTCTAGGCTGCATATTAATATAATTTTTAGTGACATATTTGGAAGTCTCAAACTGCCTTATGGGCCACTAATATATCCTGCTCCAGCCTTTTGTGAGAAAGCTGGTCAGCAAGAATCCTTTCAAAAAAGAAATTTAACAGCTTTCCACCTCAGCATTTCCCAGTTATCCTGGGGGGAATCAGCTTGGCACTTCCCTGCATGTCCCCTGCTTCAGATACATCTCTCCCTATGCCCTGATGTTTATATTCTGCCAGCTGGAACAGCATCTACAAGATAGACAAGGGAATGCTTAAGTGCCCTTCACATAAACAGCCCTTGCAGTCAAATACTGCTCTCAGTGTTGTCAAGTTTGTGAACTTTATTCTCTCTTTAATATAGCCAAAGTCAATAATTCTACATTGCTGGTTTCACTCCTGGGTGCCCTTATTGGATTTCTTGGGCTTGAGCCTTGTTTGGCTCACCAATGTGAAATGAGGTGCCATATAGAAACACTGACTAAATTCAGGCACAATGCAGAGGGCATTATCTCTCCTTTTACTTTTTTTTTTTTAGGACCAACTTCATCATTGCAGTAGAACCGCAAGTGCTACCTTACGGACCTCATCATAGGTACATCAGTTATCTCGAGAATGGCTAACTATTTTAGCCTCACGAATAGCAGAGTCATGTAATGAGTCATGTCTTAAGCCCTGAACTTCTGCATATCACAACAATACACTTTGGGAATCTGTTCCCCTTTTTTTTGTATTTTGTTTTGTTTTCCTAAGGAGAGGTGATCAGATCTAATCTGAGATCCTCAGTCTGGTTCAGAACATAAGTGTGAATAAGTTTAACTGATAAATCAGATTATACCTACACATTAGATTGTCATCTTTTATGCTTGTTTCACTCCAGCACAAGGTTATCAGTTTCTGTGGAGCCTCTCAATAGAGATTAAGTCAATAGAGATCAACAGTAGAGATTTTTTTGATTATCACCCAGATCATGACTTTGAAGTATGTTCAGCTTCCTTTCTTTCTTCTTCTTTTTCTTCTTCCTCAGAAAAAATTGTTGATCGATGCCCAGACTTAGAAAAGACATATTGTGAAATATGAGAAAACAACCCAAGAGTGCGTTTGAGCAGAGATGAAAGAATGGAAAATTTTGGACTGAATTTTCTCCAAGGTTGGCTTCTTGAATACTGTAAATTATCATTCAGAGAATGCTTTCTATCACGTTGAATGCAGTCACAGTTTTCTTCATCTCTTTATTATATCTAATCAGTGAAACAGAAAATTCCAAATCATGTTTAGCGTTTTAGTATCTATTTTAGAATCGTTTAAGGTAATACTGGGAATAATTCATTTTGCCAAGACAATTTAAAGTTCAGGTTGTTCTCTGTGAAGAGATTTGTTGAATAAAATACATTAAATCCTCTAAAAAGAAAAAAATATGCACACTTTAGTCTTAGAGTTGGGCTATAGGGAAATTACTTGAAGATCTGTAAGATAATGGAGTATTAAATCCATGTCTGCATTGCCATTACCATATTGCAGTATAAATTGGACTTAAACTATTACAGATGGACTCAGAAAGTGAAAATGTACCTTTTTTTTCTCCCAATATTTGTAATGATCACTGTTTATTTCAAGCAGGTACCTCTCTCGAGACTATAAGCTTTTCCTAGAAAAGGAGAAAGCAGAAAGATGCTGAAAAGAATATGAGAAGTGCTTTTAGATTGCAAATTTCTTACATAACTTCACTTCGATTATGGGGATATTTTTAAGCAGTTTTACCAAAGCAGATTGTCTCTCACTATTTTCAGAAGTCAGCAGTTGATTAGGAAATTAAAGGTGTTTAAAGAAAAATCATAAAGGAGGGGAAATAATTTGTCTCCTTGAACTTCTGTTTGGAATTAAAACACATTTCTTTTTGTAGTTGGTTTAACTTTGTGAGGGCAAGGGACAGGATTAAAATCCTGAACTAGTTCACCTCCTCTTTATTTCAATTCCACTGTGTTAGGTAAGCTATTCAAAAGCTTAATCTATTCATTTCTATATACAAATAACTTTGAGGATTTATTTTTAATCCAGGAGAGTTTTGGCAATACAGATGATGAGCTGTAGCATCAGTCAAGCTATTTATTTCCAAAATAGTGTTCTAATATTAAAATGAGTTTTTAATTCAAGTTCTTTTTTTAAATAGTTTTCTGCTTTCACTCCTAAAGAGCTGCAGTTCTGTTCTGTGAAAATGAGATGAATAAAAGCATGATATCACAACTACAATCTTCTAGATATTATATAATACCTGAACTTAGTTTTGTTCCTCAATTCTTATTCAAGATATTTGTTTGCTTGTTTATCATTTTCCTCAATATTTTGGGGTGAATAACTGTAAGCAGCTAACCTGTTAAGTTGGGCTTTTCTATATCGGTTATGATCTCCCTCACAAAATTTATAATATAAATATATTTTTAAAATTCCTTAAATGCTACTAGGAAACCCATTGGGTTTATTTTTATTCTTGTTATTTATTGTTCACCTAAAAAATGATTCATATCATGTCAGTTGGCATTCATACTCTGTTTTTTTATAGATTCTTCTGCACCATGTAACATCCTTCCATTACCCATCAGCTCTAAATCCAGTCAGGCCTAGCACGCCTTGAGACAACTCAGCCAGGCAAATAAACTATACCTTGTGCAAGACAAAGGGAGAAGTGATTCTCCACTCTTCCACAGTATCACATGCACTGGAGCACTAGAAACTCTGGCACTGTATATCTCATTAGGTATCTCCCCTCATTCTTCCTTCTCCTTCTGCAAATGTGACAGTTATAGGAGACCATTATATATCTGACAGATAATTGGTACAAGGTTCTAAGTTGCCTTGATCTTGCAATGACTTGGAGCTTGTCAGCACAATGTCAGTGTGTTCTGTTAGGGCTCTTATTTGTTAACCACACTTGACAGCACCTCAGAAACTGTATATTTTAAGTTTAAGTGGCTTGACATGGTAAAGCTTATCACTTTCTTTTCCTGGATAATTACTGTCAGTATTGATAAACATGTTTCTTCTCCAGTCCATCAGAAGACTGATTGGAATTAGTCAAGAACATGTCCTTTCATAGTTTAAATTATAAAGTTTCTGCCTTTTTACAGAATCATTTATTGTTAAAATCCATGAATGGTAATATATATAAGCATAGACATACAGGCATATATATCTTTGAGATCACCTGACTCTCATCTTTCAGCTTTCTAAATGTAAGTGAAGATATGAAATAAGAGAAAAGAAAATTCCAAGGAAGAATAATGGAACTTTTCCTTTTTCCTTTTTTCTTTTTCTTTTTCTTTTTCTTTTTCTTTTTCTTTTTCTTTTTCTTTTTCTTTTTCTTAATGCTTTACAACTGAAATTCCATCATTCTTTCCCATCAGAAACTAGGAGTCTCCAGGAATTTGCGCCTGCATTGACTCTGAAGTGGAACAGAAGAAACAGAGAGGCTTAAGGAGATATGGTAACAACCTCATTCTGTGAATTGCCCTGCTGATTATTGTATGCATTGTTCAGTACTAGTGTCTGAATACGGTGACAATCAGTGCAGTTACACAATGTAGTTTGAGATTTTAAGCAGAAAAACATGCTACAGGGCCATTAAAATCTTTTCAAATTCAAATACAGTTTTTCAGTTTCCACCTAGAAGCAAAGGCAAAATCCTTCAAGAGACATGATAAGAAATAGCACTTACTCAAATTATTATAACATCTCAATAATGGATTCATTGCAGTGGAGAGCTGTCAAATGTCTTCCAACTTTTCCAGGTGCTCACTATCACAGTTGTAAAAAAACACATTACTTGCAGTGGGATTTTTTCTTCTGCTACTGAGAGGTAACAGTTATGCTTTCTGATATAATATTCTAGACTCTTGGTCTATATTTTCAAAAGTATTTGGTGATTTGAGGCAGCCAGATTGAAGCACAATGAAACACTGGTAATCTGTTCCCCCAAACCCAGACTTTTCCTAAAAATGTACATTAAAAAAAAACAAGGGATACAGTAGTTACTGGTCACTTCATCCATCACAAACTCAGGTCATAACTTCCCACTGCCAGAAAAGGAGATATTGGGCTTTAGCAAGAGGAACATATAACACCTATAGGAGCTGTTGAAGAAATGGACTGCTGTCATCATACTTCAGGAAAGGCAGACTGGTCATCTTGCCCTCCTGGAGGAAGCTATGCAAGAAGTGAAAAATAGCTTGTGCTATATGATATTTGCTGCAAGAGCATGATCTATGCTGAGGAAATTCAAGCAGGGGAATAATAGTGACCTTTAAAGTCAAATTTCCAAAGCTGAAATGAAGTGGAAATTAGTTCAGGAAACTTTGCTTGCCTCCCTGCACTAAAAACTGAATTACAATGTTTTAGTCATAAGTTCTAGCATGTGCCTTGCACAGCTCTCGGCTATAAGCAGAAAAATCAAATCCATGTCTTGGCAACATGATAAGCCACAAATGCATTCTTTCAGAAGACAGTTTTAAATGAAAGATGTTAACAATTAAGATTTGAATAGCTCAGTTATTCACAGAAAACACTCCTTTATGATAACTAGTCTTAAAAGACACCATACCATAGTGTCCATCACCATAGAAAATTTCTAGAATTTTCTAGAAAAATATATAAAAAATAGATCAAAAGAAAAAGGTAAAAAGGATTGAGCATTGAATATTTAAGTATTTTATCTGTCTGGGAACCATCAATAATATGACAGTATAGATTTAATAACAATTTGCTTTTCATACTACTTCAAAAACGTGTTTATTTGTGATAAAAGCATTAATAACAAGAAGATCAGCCTGTGAAGCTTCTGAAAAATTATTGTAAGATTTTTGTGGTATCCAATCTGTTAGTTTTATCTTCTGCATTTACACAGTAAAGTATGAACTATTGTCTTTTCTTAGAATTGTTTTTTACAATCACAGAGGAATTAAAAATAAAGAAAGGACATTGAGAGTAGAATTTGTGCCTTAAACTTAGCAAAATTCATAAGCTTTTGCACATATCAAATATTTCAAAGCATATTAAATATTTCAAAGCATATTAAGTTCTTCTCTTATTACACTATGAAGAAACTTGTTCATAGCATATTTGACATTGAGGGAGGCCAAATTAAGTGTCATCAGGAGCCTCCTGAGGGGATTCTTGCATAAAATTGGCTATATTCATAAAACGCTTAAAAACCATCCTAATGTAAATCAACTTATAAAATAATTTAACCAATTCATTGCTCTGTGGACATGTAGCAATGACCTTTTTTTTTTTTTTAATAAAATAATTAAAACCTCTTGCAAAGCATTGTGGTTGAAAGCCTATGCATTTCAACTACTCGAGCACTCAGTTCTCTCATAATTTACTTAATGTTTTAATGGGAACTGAAATTACCTATTCCCCCTTCACTGTTTGATAACTGTGTAAGCCTTACTTCATAAATTTGTGGGAAGGGAATGAGCTATTTAATTTTTTTTTAACATTAAAATCATTGTTTCTGTTGAACATATAATGGCTGATAAACTAATAATATTGAAAGAGAACAACCACTAGAGCTTAGTAACCATGAGGTCCTGACATTTTAAACCAAGGTTCATGTATCTAAAATAAAAACAGATTTATAAAAAATTATACTTTTTTCCACTACTCAGAAGTATATGATACCTTTTTCCTCCATTTACTTCCCAGTTTCTTTTGAAATGCAGATGCATGCTATGTGTTTGTAATATTTCATTTTTCAGAAAGAGTTATTTTTATGTATTTTTATTTGACATATATCATATTCACTTACAAGAGGGCAAAATCCAAACCTCATATGTTTTCTTATTATTCTCTTCATCCATTTATTAAATAATCTCAGAAATTCCTATTGATAATCAATGTTATTTGGACTTAATTCCTTCATTAGTGAAAATAATTTAAATTATTATTATTATAATCAATTGACAAGCATACACATAAATACATATAAACATATATAAATATATAATTTTAATGTTTAATATATAATTTAATGTTATAATATCTATATATCCTTGTCATTTGATTTTATATGTGTATATATGTAAAATGTATACATCTCAGCAACTCTAAAGGATCCTTTTCCTGCTAGAAAGGTGTTATTCAAATATGCAACCCTTTCAACTAGATTAGTCAAAAAGGTAAATGCTCTGAGATGCACCTAATGGATTTACAGTCTGGATCTAAAGGAGGAATCTTAGATTTTGAATTAATTTAAAAATCTTTTTAATAGTAATGTTAACTAGCTGTATCAAATAATAAAATTTATATTTATCTGAAAAAATTATAAAGGAGAACAACTTGCAGAAACATATTCCTGACCTATAGTTGGACTTTAGCAAAAGAACTTGAGATCCTATGACAGAAAGCAACAGAAATATAGGAGCTCAAGAGCATCTGCAGGCTAGAATACAAAAAAAAAAAAGAAAAAAAAATCATTTCTTTATTCTCTTATTTCCTCTGAACATGCCTAAAGAAAATATAAGGCCAAAACATGTTTTGCACATCTAGTTTAAACCAGCCTGTGAGATATGGAGATGTTCATTCTCTTTTTTCCTTTCTTTTCTTAATGCTGATCTGCTATTAAGATCAAGCTACTTTGATAATAACTGAATGCAAAGCAGTTTTTACTTTGGCTTTTGGGTGCTATATTTGGTGCCCAGTATCATCTTATGACCGGAGAGATTACTATTCATTAAAAAAATCATATCTAGAAGAAACTAAATACTTTGTGACATTTTAAGATCTACAGCTATCAAACAACTGACAGAACTATACTGCTGGATGCTGTAACGTACGCCAATTCTTATCCACCTTTTCAGTAATATGGACTGGGGGAGAAAAAGAAGAGAGGAAAAAAAAAAAAAGCAAGAAACACACAGAATTTTTGGCAATTTTCTATATGCTCATATGTCTTAGTGGCTGGTATTATCATTAAGGACCTCTCAATTATTTTCTCAGTACATGCGATATATATAATCAGTTTTGTGAGATAGAAAGAAAAATTTGACATGAAATAGACAAGCTTATTCATAGGCTTGCCACCGGCATAATATAAACTCACTTTTTCCCAATGATGTCTTATTGTCTCCTGGCAAAAATTCGACATTTGTTACTTTACTGCCCTCTCATGAGCAGCTTACTATAAGTAATTAATTCAATTACATCATCTAAACAGACACTGAGGACTTTTATGTCATCTTTACAAAGTATAATGGGCAATGTCATATGTAACAGCATCTACCAGGAAAAGAGTCTCATAAGTGTTGAATGCACTTTCACATTCAGTAATAATAAAAATAAAAATATGAGGAAGTTAACAATAACATGAAACAAGGGATCTGAAAATGCAAATGGAAAGAAAATAGAGTCATTATTAGCTGGATTGAACAGCTTAGTTATATTTCCCGATAAAGTCCTAACACAGTTTAACAAAATAAAAAAGCTGAAATATCCGTTATAAATATCCTCTCTACATATGCTTCTTTTATGCTAAAAAAAAAAAAAAAAAAAAAAAAATTTGGTTACTTAATACATC
>JAVCKT010099379.1:0-10018 GCA_032273925.1 Rhynchotus rufescens | reverse complement strand
AGACCTCAAAGTGGAACCAATATTTACTGGTTGATAAGGAGGTAAATCACTCAAGTTATCAGAAGACCCATGACACAGGTAGAACTAGGCAGTGAGTCTTTCACATTCAAATTCAATCTATCCTGCCTCCTTGCCCTTGCCCTTCCTCTCTGCTCCTTCCTTGAGTTAATTACCTCCTCTTGGAGTTGTTTTTTTCCCTCTACTTCCCAAAACAAACAAACAAAAAAAATGGAGGCAGGCATTTTTAAGACTGAGTTTTACTTAGGGAGTAAAAAGCACAAGGCTATGAACTCAGAAGAAAAAGTAAATTTCACAAATTTCTGCAGCTAAATGAATGCAAGACACTGTTGACTGAAAGAAATTAAGATGTAAGAAACTCACTGCTGGGAGGGAAGTTTTATTGGCATTCTGTCCTTACCAAATTCTCAGTACTGGAAAATGATGTGCTCTTGTGCCAATGGAGTTACATCAGGGATTAATTTGGTCTTTTTTGTTGCTTTATAATGTCATATACAATGAATGTTACATGGCACAGCCTGACGTTGCCTGTTTTGTTGAGATTCATGCAATTACTTGCTGTTTCACACAGCTTAAAGACAAGATCTGTGCTGTGGACATTTGCATAAAATTTCTACCTCCCTCTTCCACTGGCTCATGTGTCAAGGGCAATAGGCTGAATCCTCATGGAGAGAGGATCTTCATCTTGTTCCACCTGCATTTACAGGGATCTGTTCCAGTGGGATGACGAGTTCTGGCATAGGTGCTGCAGGAACAGCTTCAGGCTGCCCTCCTAAGACCCTACCCTTGACCTCTGCAGAGGCGAGGTGCTGAGGGGCCAAGAATCATGTCAGGTGGAACCATGACTGATCAAAACTCTGGAACCTCTGTGGCCTTCAGTGTAGAAGAGGCTGCCTTGAAAGTCAGCTGTCCTAATCCAATTTAGATCAAGGATCCCAAATCAGCCAGAAAAATATTGCTGTATTATTCTGTGACAACTATTTAATAAGAAGGTGACAACTGCCATACCAGCTCAGGGCAAACGCTGGGAAATCATGCAAGTCTCAGGAAAGCAGCAGGGTGCTACTTCCCTCATTATTACACTTCCAGCTCCAGAAATCAGTATTTGGGGAACTTTTGGCAAGAGATGTTGAATCTCAACTATCATATTAAGTGGTTTCTGATATATCTGTCCCATTACAGATACTTTCTGACTTTTCTTTGAATAGTTCCATATATTTTGCAGCACCCTGAGGCAAAGAATTCGCAGCTTGATTTGCTGCAGTGTGAACAGATGTTTTCTTTGGTTCATTTGAAACTGCTCTCAAGCATTATTACAAATGAAAACCTTAAATGCTTGAAATTAGGTGAGATGAAGCCTATAGTAAAGATGAATAACAGACACAGGGAGACTGTTTGCAACATGCAAGGCAGCAGTAAAACAGTACTGACCAGCATGTAAAGCAAGAGTCCGAGGAAATACATATGGTAACCTATGTCTAATGTGCTGTAGTAAGGGTCAGTGTAAGGAGGAAGGTGAAGGAGGAAAGTGAATTAGCGCTGGAGCTGATGATCAGTTCTCCAATCCTGGAGCAGGTAATGCAGGAGAAAACACAGAGATACAGCGAGTGATGGGGGCTGGCATGATGGTCGTGTGGAAGGTGGAAGTCCAGCTCTCCACAAGGGACTGAGGCAGAGAGAGACTTGGGTGCAGACACACTGATCAGTCAGCATTCACCGTGTAAGTGTCTTTGGGGCCACATGAAGCCAAGGTTTCTTCTGCATGATCCTGCTACATGGCAGAGAGCTGTGCTCCTGTCTACAGAAATGCGTGCTTAGAGCATGAAGTCCTTCCTTGAAACCAATTATTAACTTAGTGTAGTTCCTCCTCTACTATACAAGGCCTTGAAAAATAGATTATATAGCATATATATAGATTATATATATAGTGTATATATATAGTCTATAGATTATAGTATACAGATCAAATGTTATGAATCCTTCCCACTCCAGCTGCTGCCCATTAGTGGAAGAATTATAAGAAGCTCGTTTAATCTATTTTTTTTTTAGGCAGAATTACACATCAAAATGGAAGTTACTGATGCTTTAAAACAGCGGTATTTCAATACGCTACTTTTTAATAAATATTCTTGTAGCCTTACTCATGCCAACTGAACAGTTGCTCCTAATCTACCTAGACCACATCTTAGAGAAGACTTGGATGTGTCCCGTGCTAAGGACATGTATATGCAACAGGGAGAATACTCAGCTCTGTATTGCTGATTCCTCTTGGTCTTTGTCAGCAGAGCAGCCACAGGGGAAAAATCCAGTGATTCTGAGAATACTGAGGGTCATGTCCTTCTGAGAGAAATAAGAATGAAGATTATTTCTTTCCTTTTCTCAGAAATAATCTTTAAAGATATGTCTAGGAAGATCCTATTAGAGATGATTAATCCCAGCCAAGGCCCATTTGGTGAGTGATGTTAGAGGAATATGTAAATGGGTGTTCATGAAAATGATAAGAGTTTCTTTTTTGGGGGAATAACTGAAGATGCAGCTTTCTTCCTAATGCTCAATGAGTCTACCCAGTTTATATTTCCACCAACCTTATTTTAATTTCCTTTATGTGTTTTTATCTCTTTATGATAGTATAATTCTTTCTTTTAAAAAGGGAGCATTATTGAAATTAAGCATTAACCTTTTGATTCACAGTATATCCAAACTAAGTTTACAACTCTGCTATTGTAGGTACCTCATGTGATCAAGGCTGAAAGCAGGTTTCTGTCTCCATAAGCTATTCTGTGGTGCTGTGATAACTGATGTGCTGGAGCTCTGTCCTGTGCTCAGGATCCCCTCTAGGTACATCCTTCTATGCATGTAAGGCCATACCCTCTGAATATCAGCACATGTGGGCCTGCACTTTGTGATAGCAGATCTCTACAATGCCAGACCTGAGAATAAAGTGGGGAACAATGCCATCTACTATAAGCATCATCAGTTATTAGCCCATTAATATATGGCTTTGGATAAAAGTTTTAAAAAATCCTAGATCCTGGAGTCTATAGGCCCAAAGCACATAGAAAAGCTGGTAACTGTACAACAACTGACTTTATGTTTCTTTCTTCAAGTGATAGTTGACATATAATCAATTTTACAGGACTATGAACCAGTTACAGGCTAGCTGGGTGTAGGAAGAAAGGCCCTACATAAGGCATGATTATACAGCAGCCTTACCAAGTTTAGCATATAGTCTAGACACCTTTATGAGTGAGAAATGGGACATAAATGCATCACTAATGGTTCAGATTATAGCCTTTCAGATTTCATGTATTGATCTGTCATCAAAATAAGCAGAAGAGGCTGTCTGAGCCCTGGCAGGACTAACACACCTTGGAGGATTTTTTCTAATGAAACAATAAAAAGCAAGGTGCAATTATGCGGCAAGGTTCAGACAGCTGCACAAGTACCAGATAAAATCATACCTTTGAATAGGTGCATTGTATCAGCTCCAAGGGAGGCCTGGTTTGCCTAGTTCAGAGATAGGCATCTATATTTGTGGACGTTTATATTTAGTAGCTCGAATCCTGCCTCAAGCCTTAAGGCAGCTAGCAACCCAGGTGGGCAACCTCTGGGGATGTCCTTACAAGATTTTCCAGAGAAGAGAAATACAGTCTGAGATCCACACGATACTATGAGTAGCAATGAAAGGTTTCAGTGTCCAAGTGCCTGATGTCATGAAATGGAAGCAGCACTGCTGTATTTTGGAGTCATGAGTAGAGTCGCTGGTGCCAAGTTTGTCCGTGCCACATGGACCTGCCCAAGAGAGAGAAACATTGGATGTGGAAAGAGTTGTCAACACTTCTTTGTTCTTCTTGGCCATCCAGAGGTGGAGATTTCTCTTGGAATACAGAGTGAAAGAAGTCTCCTGCTAGAGAAAGTGGACCCCCTCTGAGTAGTATGGGATCCTTCTTTGCATTCCTGAAGCTAAGAGGAGACAGATGAACAGCTAACCATGACTAAGGAGCCCAGACCAAGCAGTGAAGGACAAGGACTTTCAACATGTGAACTTACTGGAACTGCAAACAGCTTTTCAGCATAGCTGACACTTGCTCTTTCCCACATGCCAATTAATTCAGGGATCGTTTTCCCCTGTGGTTGCACATGCCAGTTCACTTAGATGCTTTAACAGAACTTCACACATTAATTAAGTCCTTGAAGATAATATTAATATTAATATTAATATTAATATTAATATTAATATTAATATTAATATTAATATTAATAATAATAATAATAATAATAATAATAATAATAAAAGCTTTTAAACTAATGTAAAAATTCCATCAGTGACAAGTCCCCAAAGAAATACAAGTAGTGTGACTGAGACTCCATGAAATGCCAGAAGCATTTCAAAGGTCTGTGAAGAAGATTTTCCTGGGGACTCTTCTCCTTACTCTAGTTGACAGAACATATCACAGTGTGACTTACGGTGGGCTTGTTTCCTGAGCCTGTAATTTAGAGGAAGTCTGCACACAGGGCTTGCTCTGACAAGACAGTACAACCAGGGATGAAAGATGGGCATGAACAGATTTTGGGCGTTTCAAGAGGGGTTGCTGAGAGAGAAATCTTCTTTATATGCACAGAGATGGAATCTAAATAAAAAGTGAAAAAGTTCTATGGTGGGATGACTTGGGGAAGTTGCAGAAATTCTGGGACTTTCTTTGGCATTTTTGTGCTGTTAAAGAAATTATTTTCTAATGCTGATTTTCCAGCCTGACATGAGGTGAGAGAAATGCTTGATTTCACTTTACTTCTTAGCATGTAATGTCAGTTTTATACATAAAATCACATTCATCAGAAAGACTTTTGTATTTGAGAAAGTGTCACACTAATCATATGCAGCCTTCTCTGGTCACTTGAGACCTCCAGGCAGCTTTGAGAGTAGGGTCAGATCTTTTCCATCAGTATATATCAGATAGCAGCTTTGGTCCATTGGCCAGCTGCCAAGGGTTCCCAACAATGCCTTTGAAGCTAAAAGGCCTCAGCAAAGTGGTTGTCCTTCGGCCCTAGGAATAAACCTTTAAAGGAGCATCACAGTACAGCAATGGATGCGGAGACAGAAATCTCAGCAGCACTAATAACCTTGTAGACTTTCGAATGATAAATGAAGGAGTGCAATTTCCAACGCTGGCAAGTAGCTCTGGCTCTGAGTGAAGGGCTGGGACATAGTCCCAGTCTGATCTGCTCACTTTTCAGGGGTCCACACCTTCCTGGGCCACATGGCTATCTTGCTTCTGGGGCTATTAACATAGCTCTCCTCACTGGCTGTATAGTAATTACATCCAAGTTCACCATGGACCTTTTTGGAGCTGGCCTCAGGCAGATGTATTATCTTAAATACGATTAATTAGGATGCCTTTCCTGGAGACAGAATATCTCTTCTAATGGCAAAGACATGAATAATCATTATACAGTAGTTGATTCTTGGCCAACTTGACAAAAATAGCCTGAAGAGTCTTTACCACATTCCTTGGTGGACAGAGACAGAGTCAATGGGCTTAGATTTGTGGTGATGTAACTGGGGTGCTTCAGGACAGTGGGAAAGGCACCTGAGATATGGCTATGTAAAGTCATGCGTTTATGATGACTGAAGAACATTTCATGGAAATGTTTTCAGGTTCACACTCTGGTATTTAATAAAACCAGAAGGGCAGCTGTGACTGAACTTTATCTTGCTGCTTTCATCAGCATAGGGCCTTCCTTCCAAGCTAGATTTGAATTCCTCTTTTCTGTAGCAGGGAGGTAGTCTCAATGACTCAGGCCATTGCTCTATGCCCATCTGCTCTAACATCTTTCCGGGTTGTGTCTTTTGGAGACAGACCTGGCATTATAAAAGCATAAATGCAACAGCAGCCCCCGTCCTCCTAAGTCATCCATCAGCTCTAGTGTCTTTTTCAGCTGTAATATTCATTCTTCTTTAATAAATTACACATTGCAAAGTATATTCCTTGTTATACGCAACCCACAGTCTTAGGGAGTCTTAACCATCCACAAAGACTGGGAGCTCCATCATTAATGCAGAAGACAGAGTGTCCAAACTAGTCACTCCCAAGCCTGCCCACATATGACCACAGTGTGTTCACTGGGAAGCTGGTCTTTATTCATTGTGCAGTGAGGTGTGTGGGAAGAAGCTGAAGGGATTTTCATTTCTTCGGTCACCGCCTAGAGAGCAAAATATTTTTCCATGTTGTAAATAACTATGAAGGGCCCTACTGCCAAAATTTCCTACTGCTTATGCTCTGGAAAGTGATTTAACTTCTACTCATCTCTGTGACAGAGTATCACTCCTCTCATATTACAGATGTGAACTAAATGATAAGAGTAAGTATTGCAGAGGCCAACAGTGTCCTGGACTGCATTAGGAAGAACACTGCCAGCAGGTCAAGGGAGGTGATTCATCTCCTCTGCACATCTGGAGACATGGACAGACTGAAGCAAGTCCAACAAAAGGCTATAAAGATATTTCAGGGAGTAGAACATCTCTCTTATAAAGAGAGGCTGAGGAGATAAACTATGCAGCTGGGAGAATGGAAGACTCAGGGAGATCCTGCCAATGTCCATAAATACCTGGTGGGGAGAGTAAGGAAGACATAGCCAGACTTTGCTCAGCAGCATTCAATGATGGACTGTGAAGCAATAGGCAATAATTGTAACATAGGAAATTCAATTCAGACATAAGAAAGAATATTTATACTGTGAAGCTGGTCAAACATTGGAAGAATTTGCCCAGAGAGGCAGTGCATTGAGGGGAAATGCACATGATGGGCAAAGAATTTCATATCTGGTCTACAAAGAGACAGGTGCACTTTCAGCTGGGACAGCTGCACTCTCTGGTGCTGCATACGCTGCACTCTCGGGTGGGCCACGCACCCAACCCTCTGTCCCACAACAGGCTCTTTCTTCATGCAGGATGCATGCAGGTTGTATCAGCATTTTGTGATACCATCGAAGTCAAATCTACATTTTTAAGGTTTCTAGGGAGTGTTTTAATTTATTTGCAGCAGGTATAAGTGAGCTCAATCTCAGCTGAGCGGCAGAGCACAGCTGTTCAATCATTCTTATCTAATTAACTCACACTGTGATTAATTGATCCAATACAGTTGCACAAAGTTTCTCACTAGTTTACTTTCTTTCTTCTCCTGCCTGATGTGCCAACGGCAGCATCGAACTCAGCACTGCTGCATTCCTGTTAAATTTGCTGAACTGGTCTAGGGTGAAAGGGGGAGCAAACTGGGGCTGGGTAGGGTATTTTTGTGGGTTGGGCAGGGACTCCCAGGAGGCTGCAGTGAGTAAAATACATTACCAAAACTGAAAAGTCCAAGAGTGATTGTTACCACATTAATGAGAACTCTTTCTATACTTCACAAACCCCACCAAACTCTATAAACTGCACAAGGATTATTTGTTTCTGCTTCCCAAAAAGTAGAAATACTTTGAAAAAGCACAAAGCCAGAGCCGTGTACCTGCAGTGTGACAGCAGCTCCAGGGTAGCACAGAAAGCAGAATGTCATTCTGAAAATCATCAGCTGGATGCCCAGAGCGAATCTCACGGCAAAGGGGAACAACTGATGCAGCCCTGTGTTATTTTTTCCCTTAACAGAGTGTGGGAATGCAGTGTGCTGCATTCATTACCTAAGCCCTGAGTGAGAGGGAAAGATACAGGTGTTTGGAAAAAAAAACACAGTGTTCAAGCACAGAAAACAATCCTCAGATTAGATTTGAGATCTGACCATGCTCAACACCCATTCAGGAGATGAACATATGGTGATTTTTCAGCAAATATATATAAAAAAACATTTTTCAGAAAAACAATTGTCCTTGGAGAGGTTTGCAGCTGCAGTAGCCTGACTGAAAAGATTTCTTATTTTAAAATGTTAATTTCCCACACTTCAGAGGTAACTTTCAATTGTAATTGCGTATTTTGAAAAAAGTGAAGTGATTCCCAAGTCCAGCACAATATAGTTAGTGTAAATTTGGTCTGCTTTGAAATTCCCGTTACTTTGCTGGACTTTCAATGGACTAGGCATAGAAAAGCCCTTGTTATTTCTGCTGATAGATATAGGTGAGTTTTCTGAGCTGGAAGAAGCTACTGTGCCACACTTGGTAGCACTGTGGAGATTTTTGACAGAGATGATACAGGAAAACCAAGCTACATTAACTTACAGACTGCTCAGTGCAGTGAGGCAATACTTACGAGCTCCTGAGGATGATCTCGGAGAGTCTAGTAAAAGCATATTAGCAGCATGGTAGTCTAAATCCACTGAGGTTACCTCTCTAATTTGGGCAATTCAGCACATGACCTTTTTGCTGGCCCTTCTGCTCTCCATCGAAGCTGAGATTTGGCAGCTCTTCAGCAGCGGGTATCTGATTTGTTCAGGGCTCTCCCAAAAGTATTCGATGGAGAGGCGGAGGATCAGATGCTAACTCTACCCATATGTCAGAGCTTTAAGTGCAACCCTTCCCATTTTTCATCTTTAGTAAAACAAAAGTAATCTCCTCTCCTGAACTGACACAGCATATCATTTTGGATTAGGAAATGGGAGAGTTGCTCTTATTGTCTTGTAGAAAAGAAAAATTCACTCTCTTTTCTCCCCCCAAAATCTGCTAGGGCTCTTTCCTTAAAGGAAAATGAAAAGAGGCTTTGACCTTGTTCTTCTATAGGAAAATAATTCTGATGGGGCTCGGCACAGTTTTACTGCCTCTTAAAAGCTGGATGTGTTTGTCCAGGCTTCCTCTCCTCTCCTTGTGGCTTGGGAAGTAGAGACTCACTGTGCTTGGCAGCTCTCACAGCTCCTTGGAGCACTCTGTGCTATCTGAGACTCGTTAAATACTACAAAAGTATTTAAAAGTATATTATAAAAGTTTTATCCCAGGTGATCTTCACTCAAGGCTTAGGAAAAAAGACAGGTTTTTGCATTTGAATGCGTCCATTATCATACAAACACATCCAGAGCTGTTTTTATTTCTGGGAGGCAGCATATCTTAAGGGCAGCTTGCCAAGAGTTTGAATTAGTTTTCTCAGAAAGCTTTCTATTTGTCTGTTTACTGGAGAAGGCATCAGTAGCAGTTTCATAATGAATCAGGACCATTTCTAAAATCTGCTTTCCACCTGGTCTAGACTTTATTACAGCAAAAGAGTAGAATAAATGGGGATGCTGAGAAGAGGGAACAAAGAGAGCTTCTTCTGCATAGCTGGAAAGTATCAGATCGTAGCTCTGCTAGCTTTTTTGGATGCTAAACTGTGCATTGCAGCAATTGGTTTCCAGGCAGCCTCCATTTGGGTGTTCTGACGCTACAAGAAATGTGAGGGTCAGCGTTAGCTCAAAGGAAAGTTCCAGGACTTTATTTGCAGGATGTGTTGTGTCTTCCAAAATCTCTTTAGCTGAGTTTCTCACAAACAATAAATGATTTATTTTCTCCTGCTGTAAAGTGCTAGAGGGAAATTGCAATGGCTTTTTCCCTGTGCTTTCTTGTTCTCCTAGCAGTTTTCTGCTGAATTGCAGGCTATGGTCATCTTTGGGTGAGTATCTAGAAATCAACAGGTAAAGAAAAGTTTCAGTATGGCTGCAGGCAGTCCCCTAGAACGTTATGTTAGATGTTAGTGAGAGTTTCATTTCAAGTCTGCCTCAAAGGGCACACATTAAACATCCACTTAATGAGGACATATAGAGCCCCTGGTGAACATAGTGAGTAGCATGTTCTCAATAACAACCAGTTTCTTTGTGTTAGCTGATGTCTCTAAAAATCTGTTCCACTACCAAATTTCTTCTCCCTCCCACAGCCAAATCAGTTCTCAGTAAATTAACTTCCACTCAGTAAGGATGCTCCCTCTGTCCTCCCTGAAGTTACTCACCATCCCAAAACCCTGTGTCTACCTCCTGCCCCTACAGAATCACAGAATCACAGAATATTCAAGGTTGGAAGGGACCTCTAGAGATCATCTAGTCCAACCTTCCTGCTC
>JAVCKT010099378.1:0-10018 GCA_032273925.1 Rhynchotus rufescens | reverse complement strand
AAGGAAAGGAAAGGAAAGGAAAGGAAAGGAAAGGAAAGGAAAGGAAAGGAAAGGAAAGGAAAGGAAAGGAAAGGACACACAAGTAAAATCAAGATAGATTAACCACACATGTAGGGGCAATCAGATATCTGGTTTATACTGCAGACAACTTTTGATCCAAGCTTGGGAAGTTCAGCCAAACAGTCAGTCAGATTGCAGTCTAGCACAAAATTACTTTTCTGAAGTAATCAATGAGACTGTGATGTATGTACTATCTCTGTCCAGTGTACAGTAGAAATGTTTCTGAAGGCAGAACAAACTACCTTTTCATTAGACCATTTATTCTTTTCTATCATACTATCCTTATGAAAATACCTTTAAGAAAGAAATAAAAAAGAGGTTCCATAACAGGTTCCTGTTGTCAAACAAAACGCCCATACTTCAGTGATCTCTCCCTTGTGCCAGTCGTTCCAGTGACTCTTCACCTTATGACAAACTTTCTGCCTCTGAGGTGCCTGGAGCTCTCCTCTGTAGAAACTCCAGTTCTGAATAGCAAAGAAGTCTACAGTGTTCAAAACTAGAGATTGCCTTGGATTCCTTGGATTCCAAAACCTGGATTTCCTTGGATTCTCTACTGCTAGATACAGCAAACCACTATTAGTACATCCTGCTGAGATAAATTAGGAAACAATTACTAATAAATAATAGCATTTGCTTTCTTGAGACGTCTTGAAGTCTCTTCCCAAGAAAGCAGAATATACTTTGTCTGACCAGTTCTTTCACCTTCCTTTGAAAAAAAAATCTATTTTAATACCACTTTAATACCTAAACAAACTCTGTAAACATAGTTTTCAAATATTCAGACCATTCATATGTCCTCATTTACACTTATCCATTTAGAAATAATAAATATATCATCCATATTACCTAAATAACATTCACTGTTTACAAAATATCCTTTTGTAATATATGATATATGCTTATTGCTATAGCTTCTCATCAGATGGGCCCTGGCTTCTTTCCATCCCTTTGGCTCATAATGTGGCAAGCAAGGGCTTTGCTGGACCTGACTCAATAACCTTTGCTTCATAACCCTATTCTATTATTCTGCACTTTAAATGGCCTTTCCATAGGTCACATTGTTTCGAAGAAAGCTGCAATATTCTGCAAAATTGTATAGCCCAGGCATTATTAATTTTATGCACAACTTATCCAATACACAACCTCCATTTCATTTTGGTTCTCTGTAATAAACCTCACTCCTGAAGTAATAACATGGACTGCAGATTTGCTCTCAGAGAGACATGACCATCTTTCATCAGTCTAAGAAGTGGTTCATAGTTCTCTAGTGCAGAAAGTGCTTCAATAGGAACTCCAGCACTGTGTGCAATGTGAAGATGATCTCTCTTTCAAGATCTCTAGAAGCTTCAGGAGGCAGACATGAAGTTAAATCATATTTGCTCTTATGTGCTAGGAAATCTTCATAATGTTTGGCAGGAAATAAAGAGTTCTACATCAGTGAGTCTGCATGAAGTGCATATTCTCCACACAGTTTATTGCTGCCTACATAGCAGTATGGGCATTGACGAGGCTCAGTTCTCCCAGAAGCATTTGCAAGGTATTTAATAACTATCTACCTATTCTGCAAATTGGAGTCTTCATCAGGGACAAGTCCTCTTAGATGAAAGTATTAATTTCTTTTCTCTTTCAAAAGCTTGGCCTTGCAACTCACATCTTCTGCAAGCTAAATGCTCATTACATTGCTGCTCACAGGAGTCAGACTTTTAGCCCAGATGCTTCCAGCAATGTGTGTGCAGTAACTCAGGACACAGTGCAGTTATAAACTGTTCCCAGGCATGTATTTTGTCTACTGCCTTGCTGTGGGCTCCAATTTTCCACAGTTCCTCTTTTAGTGGAATACTAGTCAGTTTAACAGCACAGATGCAAAAGCTTGAAGGGCTTCAAGCTGCGAAGCTGCCTGTAAAGCCGTTACTGACCCATCAGACACTAGGGTCTATTATGGAACACCAAAATGATGCAGCTTTCTTCAGTCTCCTATAGCAACTCTTCAGCAGCTGATTCATGAGTCACTCAGCCATCTCTACAGCAGTGCTAGGGACTTCTGGGGAGAAGTCAGAGAGGGAAAAGAGACAGTTGGATAGGTGCTATTACTGCTTTCTCAAAATAAACTTGTTCTACTGATGGATCGGAAGGCTCCTTGGGTTTCTTGTCTACATGCACAGAAGCATACAGAGGATTTAAGTTCTTTTCTCATATTGAGTATTTTCACATGCTGAATTTCACATATTGTTGCTTTCTCCTTTTTTAAAAACAAAAGAGTTTACATTTGAACAAATTATCTAAATCATAAAAATTGTTCAAAAAATGAAAGAATTCAAAGTCCAAAGCCTGGAATACCATCCTCTTTAATGCACAATATAACTATTAAACTCAAAGGAAATAAAAAGAAATGTGATTCAGCACCCAAATATATAGACCTTGTTTCCAGGTATATAACTACATATACTCTAGGCCAAATCTTATCCTAAGCAGTTCTGTGATAGGGTCAGGAGTGACAGTCTCAGGGATCATTCTCTATGCACTCTGTTCTCTCACAGATGAAACCTAGCAGAGAAGTCAGTGCCCTGCAGGGTATGGAGCATGGTACTGTCCTCAAGAAGAGAATGGCCATTTTCTGTTCATAACCACCATAAGGTGGTGAGGAAAAGTGTTTTATGGCCAGTGTATTACCCTGACTTATTCTCTCCCACATTGCCATATTCTTTAGAGGACTCTAACTAAGTGAAAAAAAAAAAAAAAAAACCTCTTGTACAGACTGTTCTCGTACTTTTGCATAACAAGACTTTGTTATTTCTCTGCTGTGTTATCTGCCTATCTTGCTTACTTGAAATAAAATTGGAAGAGCAAGTAGTGTTTTATTGAACTGCAACATCTTCATGATAGAGTAGGAAAGGCAGGGATGTACCTAGCACAAAAACTACTCAGAAGACAGTGTGGACATATGCCAGGAATTATGTATTTTTTCCATTCTGAATAAGATAATTAAATCAAGGAGTTAATATTGCCCCAGATAGATATATTTTAATGAAATAACTTTAACTCAAATGGACAACATGGACTCACTTTACTAAAAGAAGATAGAAATATTTTTGAGATTCATTCTACTTATTCTTTACAATTCTTTGGCTACAATTACAATAATAATAAAGAATACAGTATTATTTACATTGTTCTTAACAACAAACGATGTTTCGTTAGATTATGAAACCATCTAAAATGAGTTTTAAATAATATACCAATACTGAATAAGAATAATAAAAATATCAATTTGAATAAAATGGAATATTGGAAAGAATACATTAAATAAGAAAAAGAATTTAGAAGGGGAGTATATTGATATTCTAACTGGTAATGATTAAAGAAATGGAAGAAATTGTTCTTTCTAAACGATGTGGTAATTTTTTTTTTTTTTTTTTTTTAGTTGTCTAGTGGTATACTAATAAAAGGAATGTAAGTTTGGGACTCAGAATCCATAGCTGGTAATTTTCTACTAACTTTCCTTCAACTTATGGTGATAAAAGTGCAGTAAAATTCTAACAAAGCAGCAGGTAAGATTTTTTAGTTTTAGTTGAAATTGTCAAGAAAGTCATCACATTTCACTTAAACAACTTGAGTAAGTAATTTTTAACAAAAATTATGTAGGATATTATGTATTATATCTACAATACATACAATTGATGATATATGTTTAAACTATGAAGAGTAGTCTATTCAGCAGTCTTTCTCTAGATTTTAGTGCTACAAAACTGGACCTGATAACTGTTAAAAGGTGCCTCAGAAAGACTCAGAAAGACTCTACCTGCAAATGAGTCAAATACCTAGTCTTTTTGAAATTAAGAATCAGGACTTCTGAACCGTTTCTTTGAAGCTGGTTCCCCAACTGTTCAAGAAGACAGGGAACAGATTAGATGACTGGGAAAGTCTCCAGAGGGTTAGATATTCATACATACCAAGGCTTGGAGTTCCTTAAGACTTATTCTAGACCTGCTCACATCATTCAACATTTCACATTTCTTGTATTTCTATCAGTGTTCTTTATGAATTTGTCTATTATGTCATTATAATAGACAAAATGTGGACTTGTAGTATATGTAGCATATAGAAGTTTTTTTCAAGAACTAATGTGTCTCCTGATTCTTTCTCTTATTGTCTTTACAATCTATAAATGAGTTCCTGTATTGATTAGAGAGAAGTTAAACAGTGAAAACCACAAAATATGAGATCATATTTTCTTTGATATAAATTAATATTTTTTCTGATACACCTTAAAATGCTGTTACAAAAATAAGAGATGTCCTTTTATTAAAGCTACAGTGAATGTCAGTAGAAATTTTCTCTTTAACTTCTTAAGCAGTAGGATAGTAAAATGCAGCTGAGTTTGTTAGCTATATGTGAGGAAAGGAAACAAAGCTTCTGCTGAATCTTCTGACAACTGTGAGAAAGTCACTAAAAGCAGCCTAAATCCTGTTTCCAAACAATTTCAGAGAAATTCAATCAATGTTCCACCTGGACTGACTCAGCTCTTTTTATTTTTGGTATTCTCAAAAGTCCAGAAAATCTCTGAAATTTCCAAAATCACATTCTTCTATAATGAAAGTCTTTCTTAAAAAAAAAAAAAAAAAAATCCATAATTCTGCTGGGACACTGGGACTTGGAGACCATCCTCCTATTCTGATCCTGCCTGCTACTCACTGGGTGACTTTACACAAGTCACAGCAAGGCTCTGTTACCTCAGCTACCCCTTTTTGTCTTCCCAAACTAAACTCTACTATGGAAAGAACTGTGACGTAGGATGCATTTCTATGGAGCCTCACACAATAAGAGCTTGGTCACAGCTGGGCTCTATAGACGCTGTGGCAACACAAATAACAAAGCAGACCTTGACTATGAGGGAGGAGCAGTAAAGCAAATTTCATTCCTAAATTCTTGAGCATCTTATAATAATCCAATGTTCTCACTGGAATACAATAGAAACAGACTTAGAAAAGTGTCAGAGAGTCTTTATCTCAGCTCCAAGTAGCTGACAAAGGCAGACAGCGGATGCAGCAGTATCCTTTGAGATCCCTTTCATCTTCTGGGGACTTTGCTGTGAAGGTAGTTGTATGTTGGAACAGATTAACTAGAGAGGCTGTGGACCCTCTATTTTGGATGTATCCAAGACCTGGCTGGATACGGCCCCAGGCCACCTGCCCTAGCTGCTCCTGCCTCAGGAGAGCTACTGACTAGGTGATCTCCAGAAGCCCCTTCCAACTACATCTCCTTCCCTTCCCCCTCCCACACATGTGTTTGCCAGATACACTAAAGAATTTCTGGTTGCAGTAGTGTAGGACCACTGATCGTATGGTCCGTTAGAGCACTTGAATTATCTATTGACTGGCTTGCCACTTTATGGACGTATCCAAAATAAATGACTCCTCTTTTGTAATATATATCGCACACTTTTGCTCCAGCACATTAAAATAAACTTGAGAGGTGGTTTATTATTATCATTATTTGTTGTCTTTATTATTGTCATGTACTTTGTTTTTTCTAAAGAATCACTTTAGCCATTTCCCCCTACCATGACACTCAGAAGAGCGACAGTATCACAACAGACACTTGTTACAAAAAAAAACAGTTAACCAGAGAGTCTGACATGAAACCAAAATTCATATGCAGAAATGTTCACATGCTCCAGCACTCCTATTTCTGCTATCACAGTTGTGCACCAACTATTTTAGCTTCTTTAACTGCAGGAAGTTTATATTTACAATTAGATCCATGTGTTCAAATACGAACATATTTGCTCCCTCAAAAATAACAGCTGTATGTTTTTAAAATAAACCTTCATATACCATAATGCCATTTGCCTGAGCTAAAAGTAATTGTACTTCTCAGAAATCCACAGTAGCTTTTAAGAATTCTCTGCATTATACACTGGTAGATTGTATCATTACAAAAAACATTGAACAGTGCATTAACATTTCACATGTCAGCATTTTCATTGCAACTATAAAGAGACAGATATTTGTTTAAACTACTCATACTGCATATTTCCTATTTGTAAGAATTGCATAAACAAAGAACATTTTTTGCCTAGAGATATGGCTTCTAATTTCATTGACCATATACGTATACAGAGAAGGAAACAGCTTAGCAATCTAGATAGTCCCCAAATTTAAGGCCTTGTTTGCAAAGCAATGAATGCAGGCAACTTTATTTGCACCTTTAGTCAATGCAGTGCACTTAAAATATTTTTAGAACACTTCCATATGTGTAACTGTCAATAACTATACTTTCATTGTGAGGTCCCCCTTAAACTACAAAGTAACAGTGATTTGTTTTCATATAATTGACAGCAAGATATCAGTGGCTTTAAATACACAATGGAAGATCTCCAATAATGAAAATAAACTTTAGCAATCTGGAAAGAATGAGCCAGATCTGTCAGTATGTGAAAGCTTGTTCTGTTCTGAGGGGATAAACGTCCCATCTGTGGCCACAAACCCCCCTAGAGATCTGTGGGGCCATTTCTTCCTGAGAGCAGGTGCGTTACCTCCTCCCCGGCTCCCAGCTCAGCGAAAACTCACAGGAGGACAGTACAACTCTTTTAGTCACGCTAGGTCTGAGAGCACCCTCTCTAGAAAATGAGCATATGCTTTTTTGATGTAGTTGCTAATTTTATTGGTTATCCGCACAGGAGAGAATGGAGTTCAGCCTGTCAACGGCAAAGAACAGAGACGTCCCTGCCCTGTCCCTGCTGGTCTCCTCTGCATTCTGCTATGTTCCTTACACATAAGGAACTCACTTAAACGTACCTCTGGTTTTAAGATCATCAGGTCACAGTATCCTGGTAAGGAAAGCTGCAAAGTGATCAGACCATCCAGTTCAACTCACAGACTCAGTTACAAAGTAGGAAAAATCACACAATCTTACGCTCAACAGGTAAAGACAAAAGAATTATAACCTGAAAAGAGCTAGAAGGAGACCTGAAAGAAGACAGAGGTATCTGTAAATATCAGCTCTAGTTAGGGTATTCTAATTATGCATTTAGGTATTCTAAATAGAACTGGCAGTTCCTTGTAGAAATCAGAAGACAATTAAAATGTAATGGGAGCTATGACAGGAAGTTAATATATTGCAGTCTCTCGTTTGGAAATGTAATCTTTGAGTGCATCACCTAAAATATCTCTCACAAATTTGAGTAACCATGCAACAGCAGCTAAAAAACAAAATCTAACTTAGTCACTAAACCACAGCTTTCGAGCAGCTAGGAAAGAAAAAAAAAAGAAAAAAAGAAAAGCTGCTCTAAATTGGTATTTTGTGTACATTTCACTGAAAGTTAAAAACCCACCTGCCTATATCTATGCAAGAGGAGATGACAGCTTTAAAGATAACAAAGAAACAGCAACACTATGAAAACTCGTATACCTTACTCGTAGCCATACTGTGTGGAACAAAACAAAGAGAGCCGCTGGTTTAATAATCATGGGGTTCTGCAGGTAGTGGAATGAGGAAGCTCCACCAGTGGCAGAGGCAGTAGTAACTTTTAAGAAAGATATTAGGAAGCAGAGCCAGAAACAGAGTTGAACATCAGCACAGAGACAGAACATGCAACTTCCAAAAGACTTACAAAAAATATATATATATTGTTTGTTAATGCCTAGATCAACATTTACCACAAATAGGTATTTTATGGTAGAATCATGTTAGAGTCTAGTTCCTAAGCAAATTAAAGCTACTGCTAGCTTAACATTGACTGCCACTAGAAAAACATGTACTAAAAATGAATGGGGCCACTTACCTTCCCAGCTGAAAACAAAGATGGTAGCAGTGCCAGCACTGCTTTAACTCTTTCTAAAGTCTCTCCTTATATATCTGCACTCCACAAACAAAGCAAAGCAACTCTACAAGCAAAAACAAAGGTTTTTGCTACACAGTACCTTCTATCTGAAATCAATTCCAGTACCATTTTTCCATTTCAAGGAAGAAGCTAAGAAAGGTAAAACCATTTGCACACCATGTCACAACAGAAACAAACTTTTCTCATAGTGACACTTCCATGCTGTTTTGAGCAATACAATTAAAAATCAAAAGACTAGAAGTTTACTGATTGGCAGATATCTCAACTTCGTTGTTTTCATTGGACTATGAGGCATAAGCACTAGGCACTGGAGCTGTAAAGCATCCATAAATTGCCTTTCTACTGGTAACACAGAGGTTTCCCATTGATTCAGTTGTGCTGTGGATACCTAAATTTACAGGCTGCTTTAACAGGAACAGCAGTATGCATCACACCGATTAGTGCTGACACAACACAGTTTGTCCATGATGGACAAGCAATCTTGAGAGGAGTACTCTGCTGTTGCATATGCTCTGCTAGACAGCAATTAGTCCTCCTGGAAATGTGGAATATGCACCCTAACATATTAACTATCTCTTCTGTCAGAGAGGAGGCAAAGGCAGTCTAGAATTTAATGAGGCTGCTATGCTAAAGCATATGCTGGCCAAATCTGAGGAAACTGTTTGGTACCTTCAAATGCCAGTAGAGAAAAAGAAGAGATTACAACAAAGCAAGAAGCCACACCAACTGCATCATTTGAACAGTACCAAAGGTAGCATAGGGACTGGGGGACTATGAACTAAACTTGGGCAGAGGGGTGCCTCAGCTCATTGCCTTCACTAAAGCGGGACAAACTGCATATTCTTTGGGCTGTATGCATCTTTTTTCCATATACACAGCTGTCACACCATCTAGGGCTGAACCCTGATGAGGACTTTTAACTCAGTTTCATTTCAGTTCTGCCACAGTATGAATAAAAGACGGCCCTTTACAGTCAGCTAGCTAGGATATAGTGAGGAATGTAGATTATACGATACCCAGTGCAGAGATAGCGCAGATATAGATGCTGTTCTGTTACACTGTTTCTGGAGCAGACCTTAAAGCAATCAAGTCATGCCATAAACTAAGAAAATCAGTCCTATTGATCAGTCTCTGCATGATCTTAATCTACTACCACATAAAATAATTTAAGCAGGAATAGATAAATGAAAATAAAAAATTCATGTTAAAATTTTAGAAGAGAAAACTTTTTCATAGTTCTTATCTGTGTTTTTTTTAATGTGGGGTTTTTTTTTTATTGTTCCAAAATTCAACCCCTACAATGAATATTTACATTTTTTTTCCAGGTTCTGACATTCTGTTGACAGGCCACTTCAGGCAAACTTTTCCCTGATACTATGTCCTCTAGTTGTCTGAGTCACTGCAGTTTTTATACACTCCAGTGGAATGAAACAATTTCTAATCAGCACTATTTTATGAATTGACGTTTTATCTTAAGAATATATTCTTGCCATTAGCTATGCAAGTGATCATCTGTCTGGGAATAAAAGTGCAGAAGCAAAAGCAGGTATAGCTGTGTAGACTTCAGAAGCCTAATTGTATATGTGAATATATTAACACTTTAATTCATGACTTTATTATCAATCCTGGTGTACAGGGTTCCCCTGACCCTGAAAGAGGGGGATCACATGACAGTTATTAAATAAAGATTTACTTATCAATGCCAAAGAAGGCAGTACTGTCACAATAGTAAATATTGTTGTATGTCAGCTGGTATCTTTATCCAAGCTTAAAGAAAAGAAAGTGCTTGATAGCATTTGGGGAAAAAATCAAAATGCTGTTATAAACACCAGGATCTGCTGCTGTTCTACTAATAAATTTATTAATTCGGCTTAAAATAGGCAAGATGCTCAATTTTGATTGGTGTCCATGTTCCCACAGTCCCCAGCTGTGAGAAGTCCACAGTAGTAGAGAGAGGGATTGAGGACTAAGTCCTGTTGCAGTGGTCAGCTGAGTTTAGATATTTGCTAATATCACTCGTACAACATACAGCTATTTCACGGCCTTTTTTTTTTTTTATCCTCTTCTAATTCTTAAAAAAATTTCTTGCAGAAAATATTATATACAAATATAAAA
>JAVCKT010099377.1:0-10018 GCA_032273925.1 Rhynchotus rufescens | reverse complement strand
GTCTCCCTCTTTATCAGCACTGCATTTTTTGCCTACCTGAAGCCTCCCTCCATCTCCTCCCCACTTCTGGATCTAGTGGTGACTGTTCTGTATTCAGTGGTGCCTCCAACACTCAACCCCCTCATCTACAGTATGAGGAATAAGGAGCTCAAGAGTGCACTGAAGAACTTAAGAACTTGTTTTCATGGACATTTTTCAGCTGTGCTGACATTTCCTTCTTTCTCTACAGATGACTCTTTCTGTGTCCCTTAACTGAGCTGAACACTGTCCTTCATGTTCTTTTTATTATGGCTTTTATTTGTTGGGTTTTTTTTTTTCATATTTCTACACAAGTACTTGCATTCATTCCACACTTATAGAGACTATTCTTTCTTCCCTGGTACCTTTAACTGTATCGAATGCTGTAATAGGATGGGCCCTCTCACTGTGTCTCTGTAATAAGGAAGGTTCTACCCACTGCATCTTTTCTTCCAAAGCTGGTGTGAACAATGTGCCTAGGAAATTGCACCTGAGAAGGGCCTGCTTAACAGACTTCTCCATGAGTTCTGGAACAAAAAGCTCCTAATTTGGCAATGCTCTCTTTAGAGACCAAGAATTGGATTTGGGATTTCTCAGTATTAGTTAGCCTTGTCTGACCCTGAGGCCTTCCATCACTATGTCTATCAGTGCCAGAGGAGTCTTTCCACTCACAAAAGGGATTTTTTTCAGTGCAGTGCTTCTGGGTTGGGCTCTTTTTCCAAAGCTGGAGCCAAGAATTTCCTCATGGACTTTCAGCCTGAAAGGGTCCATTACTTTCTTAGATTCTGCATGGGCTGAAGGCAATGAGCTCCTGAGGTGATATGTTAGAGAATTAAACTCGGCCCAGGGCAATGGCACTGGGAGCTGAAGAGAGGGGCCTGGGCATTGGGAAAGAGACCTTCGCTATGGGACAGGGACCTACTACTGGTAAAGGGAGCCAGGGCCTGGGGAGAGTGACTGGGAACAAGCGAGAGGGACCTGGACATTCTGGAGAAGGTGGAGGATATTGGGAAGAGGGTCCCAGGGTTGGGAGAAGGTTGCAGACATTAAAGAATGGGTGCCAGGAGCTAGGGAAAGGGGGCTAACTGCTGGGGAGAGGGTGACACAGCCCCAGAGGGACATGTGCACTTTGAAGGGGGACACAGGACTGGGGACAAGGACACAGGTGTTCTGGAGAAGGAAGAGGGCCGCATTTGCTGGGAAGAGGGACCCAGGCACTCAGGAGCAGAGGCTGCCAGAGGAGTAGGACACAGGCACTGGGCAGAGGGATGTGGGGCTGAGGAGAAGGATCTTGGGGCTGGAGAGAGGGTCCAGGGTGTGCAGGGGCTCTCCATGATGAGGTGTGCAGCCTGCTCGCTCAGGGGGGAATCCTCGAGGTAGGGGCGGCTGAAGCTCACACACTCGTAGGCCAGTGTCCTGTCCTTCTGCAGCTGAAGGGACCCCCTGGTGCAGGTGTTGGCATCTTCAGGCCTGTCTCCTTCCCTGGGACATCAGCCCTCCTCTCCAGAACAGACACAGGCAACACTGGGCTCACATCCCCCACCAAAACAGGCCCAGGCACAACAGGCACAAGGTCTGGAACAGCTGTGTTGTCACTGCTGGGAAGACTGTCGGCCCAGAAGGGACAGTGGCTGGTATGACAAGGCCTGGGGCACAGGTACCATCAATGGAGGTGCTGTCCCTTGTGGGACAGGGGTCTGGGAGAACTGAGATGGAGGCTGGCACCCCCAGGACAGGAGCTGGCATCTCTGGGACAGAGCATGCTACCAGGAGAGGTGCTGGCTGCACTGGCACAGGACCAGCACCTCCAGGCCGGGCCTGGCACCTCTGGGGCCTCCTCACCAGGCAGCTGTGAAGGCAGGAGCTCTGCTCTGTCTGAACCATCTCATGCAGCTGCCTGTGGAGCAGCCAACCTGCCAGGTTGTAGGCTTCTCAAGGGCAACCTGGGCAGCCTCGGGAGGATAGAGGAGATGGGCGATGGCCCCTCAGCCAGGCCAGCGCTCTCCTACGAGTCCTGCCCAAGGGGTCCCAAGAAAGCAGTGGTCATTGCCCCTGCTGTCTACATCGACTCAATGGTGCTGCTTTCTGTGGAGGGTTCTGATATGGAGGGTAGATCAAAAACATATCTCTATGACTCTAGATCAATGAGCCAAACGTTTCAAAACTTTCTGTCTCATTTTCCTAAAAAGAGCAGTGTGGAAATAGAAAGACGTGTGCCAAAGATGGTCTTTGATGCTGCAGCATTGAAAATTGAGCCTCTATGAGCTGGAACATAGTGGAGATGTGGGACCTTAATGTCAAGATCCAGAGGTTGCAGCACCTCCATGGGCTGTGCTGCTAAAAAATGATGAATCTTCTGCGATTTGGAATAAAGAAGTTTCCTCCTTCCTGGTTTGCTAGAGAGGAGCCTGCTGGGCTTCTCTGCTCCCTGATCCTGCCTGCAGCTAGGCTGCCCATGTGCCTCCCCCCTGCTCTCATGAGCAGCAGATCCACAACCCTGGCTGCCTGCAACCCCTCATGGCAGCCCCTCTCCCCAGGACGGCCCACGAGTTCTGGCCTCGGGGCTCCTCAGAGCTCTCCAGTGGCAGAGCAGCCTGCCGCGAGCTGACACACGCAGGAACAGCTTTGCATGGATCCCCCCACAAGCACCGCACTGCTCCTTTGCTCTTCTCTGCACATGTCCCTGCTCCCCAGAGAGCCTTTCCCCAGGTCAGTTTGTCTGTGCTGGCCTGGCCGTTCCTGCACCCGTCCCCTGTGCTCCCTGCAGGGCCCAGGCTGGCCATTCTGCTCTGCACAATTAGCAGCGCTGGGGACACAGGGTGACTCCACACCAGCATGATGGTGAGGACAGAGCCAGCTGGATCCACGTCATGGCACCTGAAAAGTCCTCCCAAGTGTCTGTGGATGTGGGGGATGCTTGGAGCAATGTCAGGGCATTTCCCATTGCTCAGGATGTGTTCAGAGGTGTCATTAGATTCAGCCCACTGCCTCTCCTGACACTGCAGAGCCCTGAGTTGGGGCCCTACTCGGTTTGGCCCTTTACTGTTGGGTGACTCCTCTTGTTCTGTGAGGTTCCCCTCACTGCCCATCACAGGCTGTGTGTCCAGAGGAGCTCTCTGCTCTTCAAGTGGCTCCATACAGCCTTGCAGAGACATGGGAGACAGAGTACAGGGCAGCCCCCTGACTGCTTGGGCATCTCCATTTGCACCTGGCTGCACCACAGGGTGCACCTCTTGGCATGTGTTTTGGCTTCAGCACCTCAGCTGAAGATCTGACACCAGGAATCCTGTCGAAAAAGATCTTATGCACAAAAAGGCTTTGATTGCAAGTGGTGACCTGCTGTCCTGGATGGCAGGTGGCAATATAAGAGTGAAGGGAGGTTGCCACTAAGACAGCAAAGGCTGCAGCTCAAGGGCCAGGGCAGGGAGAAAGAGCTGGGCAGGACAAAACTGGCAGCAGAGGGTGTGGCTGTCTAAGCTGTCTCGGTGGTACCTGGGACCTTTGGTTAATCTCCAGGAAGGACAAGTTACCACTGAAGAAGTCCCTGAGCCTGGGTAGCCTGTGATCCAGCCATGCTGAGGCCATCATGAGGTCATCACATCACCTCATGAAGTTCAACAAGGGCAAGTGCAGGGTCCTGCACTTGGGGAGGAATAACCCTGGACAACAGAACAGATTAGGGGTTGACCTGCTGGAGAGCAGCCCCGCAGAGAGGGACCTCAGTGTCGTGCTGGATGACAAGATGACCATGAGGCAGCAGTGTGCCCTGGTGGCCAAGAAGGCCAATGGGATCCTGGGGTGATAGGACTAGAGGAAATGGCCACAAAATGAGGCACCAAAAGTTCCACAGGAACTTAAGAAAAAAATTCTTGACAGTGAGGGTGACAGAGCACTGGAATAGGCTGCCCAGGGAGGCTGTGGAGTCTCCTTCTCTAGAGATTTTCAAAACCCGCTTGGATGCCACCTTGTGCCCCGTGCTCTAGATGACCCTGTTTGTGCAGGGGCATTGGACTAGATGATCTCTAGAGGTCCTTTCCAATCTTAACCATTCTGTGATTTTGATTCTGAGTGAGGAGGATGGGGCCAGCCTCTTTTCAGTGGTGACCAGCAACAAGACTAAGGGAAATAGCCACAAACTGAAGTATCAAAAGAAGTTCCTGAGCAAGTTAAAGAAAAATTTGTTGGCAGTGAGAGTGACAGAGCTCTGGAACAGGTTGCCAAGAGAGAGATTGTGGAACCTTCTTTTCTGGAAATCTTCAAAACTCAATTGGATGCAATCCAGTGCCACATGCCCTAGGTGACCCTGCATATGTAGAGGGGTCGGCAAGATCCCTCTTGCAAGATCTTTAGATTGCAAGATCTAAAGGTCCCTTGCAACCTTAATGATTCTATGATTCTTTTATTCTATGGTTAAGATTGTACTGGGAGATATTCAAGATTTATCATGCATGAATTACAAGATTTCTGACTTCCAGCGTAAGTCCTGTGCTGGATCATCTTGCTAAAACTAGGAAGATTTAGCTATTCATAGAACCTGCTAAAAGTAACTTGCAAAAAGTCACTAAAATACTTACATGGAGAGTTGGTCTGTTTTGTGATTAATAGCACAAACTCTGACTAGGAAAGAATAGCTAATCTTCCAAAGTAGATATTTGTGAAAATACCTCAAGCCATATTCTCTGAAAATGGAATATATTGGCTTACTAGTATATATATCATATTCTCACCTTTCATATGAGCATGGTAACTAAGTTGAAGAAAGAAGGCTGAGTTTCTCTGTGCATTCTTGGAAAGAGTAATAGCACTGATTCAGTTGCACTGAAAGTTGTGACACTAATATGTGGGAGTATGTTGGGTGCATTCCTTTCATATGCTGCCTCTACACCTAAGCCTCTGAAATGCAGCAATGTGAGTGATGTTGGCAGACACTAAGTTGGTGTACCACATACTTTTGATACATATTCCCACTTCCTCTAAGTGAGGCAAGCAGAAACAGTAAACCACAGCATTTCCACTCACTCAGGAAGGTGAGAACAAGAATTCATACGGCCCCAGCTCTGTTTTGCAGATGTCCCTTGAGAATCCCTTGCAACTAGTTGCTTCCCACTGCTGCAGTCTGAATTTTTGCCTAGACATTTAGAAAGTCTTTCACCAGCTGCTGCCGAAGAAACCCCAGATAAAAATTTACATGCAGATTTCAGTGATTATACAAACCAGAGTGCATTATAATTTCATAAAACTGGGCTGATGGTTAAATCATTTCTCCTTATGAGCCACTAATGTTCTCTGAGATAGTCAGTGCTAATTTCAACAGCCGCTCTAGCTGTAAAGGAAATGGAAGGATTCCTTTGGGGGACAATGACATTTTTAAGAGCCTAATTCTGCTTCATTAAAGTCAGTGGGAGGCAAGCGATTGAGTTCCGTTAGACCCAGAAGGTGGCCTTTGGAAAAGTAAGTCTGGAAGGTGTAGTCTGCCCATTTCCCCAACATGTACAATAGTGTGCTGCAGGAACTGCTGTCCCCCAATTCATCTTTCTGCTTGAAAATAAAAGGAATTAACCAGCTGCCTTTGGTTTCAGCTAGGCTTGTAAATTGTAATGATGTTTCTTCTTGGTCAATCACTTGCTGCACAAAAAGTTCTGTGTGCATCTGCCAGCTTTGTCATGTGTGCTTTCTGTGTGTGTGTCACGGACTAAAACGAAAAACAGTAGCAAAGACTGTTTTCTCTTAGACTAGTGGTTTCCATGAGCATTGTCTTTATTTTGTGTCCTTGCACCACCATCATGTCTACATTACTTATATGAAGGCAGGAGACAGTTTTAAAAGTAAATGGCATAATTTACCGAGCAGACATTTCTGAGACAGCTATTATAGCACTGATTGCTGATCCTTCTCTGAAGCTTGAAGAATGCAAGCAAAATACAATTTTCTGTAAACAAAATCACCTTAAAGAGGCATAGATTTCATGTTTCTTTTGATAGCAACCACCTGAAAATTTTGATCAAGCTGTCATCATATTTGTTTCATTCCCTGTTGGGGCTTCTATTTAACCCTGATATGTGATTGATACTCAGGTAGTTGCACTGTGCTCCCCTGAAGCCCAGCCTGTACCTCTGCATCAAATGCATCTCTGTCATACTCAGCTGATATTAACAGAGGTTACAAGGACAGTCTGATTTCTATTTCATTTTTATCTGATTTTGGATACTAAAATTTTTACTGTTCCTAAGCAATATAACTTAGTTCAAGAGAAAAAAAAAAGAAAACAGTACAGAAACTACACCAATTTAAAAAGATTTCTCTGATTTGAGAAACAACTCACATCTGATGTGACTATTTAGACTTGAATTCATCCAATGGGCAAGACTGCCTCTTGCAGACTATTACTTCCTCATGGCCTATGAGGTGTCTGTCAGGTGTGACTGGAGACCTATCCTTCACTCCTTTGCAGGTGTTGCAGATTGACATCTACTCATCGGGAAAAGTTGAGACTAGACTGCCTGTCAAGGTAGCTAAATGGCTAAGTAAGACTCTCTCTGATTTTGCAGAGTGTCAGCATTAAAGGAGGCAATACATACTTCCTCCATTGCAGGCCCTTTTTATTTGGGAAACAGCAGGAATGTAGAGGTCCAAATGCACCCGGGACCAGAAGCAACACCTAGCAAGAGATGGAGGAGTCAGATCTTCAACACGGCTACTCACCAAGGGTGACCTAGTGCTCTTAAGTAGTCAAATCTCTATTCTCAGAGCAGCAACATAAGATAGTGTCTCAGCAAATTTGCTCCTCTATAAACCCTTCTTTTGCTTTTCCGTAAAGGGGAGTTTTGCCCCTGTACAGCTCATAATGATCAGCTACAATTTAACACCATTACATCTTCTTTACATGCAACAAATCTCTGACTTACTTATTCTACACAGAGCGAACTTCTGAGGAGGAGCTGGTTGACTGAGAACTTTTGGTAGATCTGGGGAATCCAGAGGGAGAGCAGGATGAAGGGACTAGAGAGAGAAATATTCTCAGGACTCTATTCATTAGTGCTTATTAGAATATAAGATACACCCATATAAGTACTACTTCCAGCTGGCTTGCTCAACTGAAAACAGGTACAGACAGTCCTAGTGTGTGAAAACATACATCTCTTCATTACTTTGCAACTTTTGGATCCAGACTTGGTAGTGTGAACCAGTAAAGAGAACTCTTGATGCACAGTGACCTTCATCCAGCCTCACAAATGATAAGCAAGTTGTAACAGGTCCCTTTGCATCCAACAGCTTTCTTGGTTTTGATCTGTGATACATATATACCTTAATATTGTTTTGATCTGTAATATATATATATACACCTCAATATTGCTTGAAGTTTGTTATTTTTATCCTGTTTTCCCAGAGAATGGCATGATGGCTGGGTATTTTCTCTTAAATACAAATGGGCATTTCACTTTCCCCAGTTAAACAGTGTGATTAAATAGTACATTGGTTTCTCACGCACTGCATGCTGCTTTTCATGAATATCTCCTTACCATCTAGCAAGCTACTGAGACCCAGAGGGGGACCCATCACGTCATGATGGATTCCGTGTTCCAAATGCACAGGAACATGGGATGCCCAAGACAGCATCATTACATACATCTCCCCTGACTTTTATACACCACCTTCCCAGTCAGTTTTGCACCTCTACCTGTTGCACTTCAGTGACTCTTAAGCATCTTTATGATAATTTGCTTTTTTAACATAAAGCTGTCCTGAAGTTAGAAGCAGCATCAGAAGGAAACATGCAGAAGAAAGAGTATATAGAGCCAAAGGAGAACCTTATGATCCCAGCCTGAAGTAACCCATCTTTGGGGTCAGGAAGGGAAGACATTTAGCTCTGTCCATGTTTCTTCCTCAGACTAATTGTAGACTGGTTACACAAATTCAGTATCAGTTGGAATACGCTAGAAATGGTACTAAACTGCATTTTCTCTTTTGATTTAATCCAAAGGGACTTTAGCTAGCACACTCTTAGGCTAATCTGCAGAAGGGACCAAAGGGGAATAAGCAGGGATGATCAGAAGATTTGTTGCAAAAGTACTTTCTTGATCCAAACTTGGATGCTAGTATACACATACCACAAAATTTCGCAATTAAGCTCCAAGAAGTTTTCACTCTGAATGGTGCTAAGAAATCTGGGGCTTGCCCTCATAAATCTTAGTTATAATTAACTGCTAAAGGCTGGATTCAAATCCTTAAGGAATATACATTATTATAAGAAATACAGGAATATATATCCAAAAGCTGATAAGTAGTGTTTTGGACCATAAATTATCTTTCAGATAGAACTGTTTCTCATTTTTATATTTCACCTTTAATCCTTGTTAGCAAATAAATGTAAGTAGAATCTATACCCTATGAGACATTAAGAAGTCATTCAGCTTTCCTAGCACACTTTTCAGGCTGCCTGTTGAGGCACAACAAGTTGCAGCCTTAAAAGCACTTTCCACACATAGGATTGTGGCCAGGGTGCTTTCAACCCGCATAGTACATGGATGTGTCTCGTCAGGCACACCAGAAAAGTTCTACTCTCAAAAGGGATAATAAGGCACATTAATAGCTTATTTTTGGATCAAGTATTTTAGAAGCATTTTGTATGACACATTCTTTAAAGGAAGAATGCATTGAGTTTTGCCTTCTTATTCACTGATCGAATGCAAGAATGAGAGCTTCTCAATGATTAGAAGATTCTGAAAGGAATCCAATTTAAATTCCAAATCATTTAGTTTCTTCCAATGAATTCTGAAAGTTAGGAATGTTCAGAGCCTAGATATTGAGACAGAGGGATGCCTTTTCCAGAGAACATTCTTATGGGACTAGAAATTTCATGTGTATAAATAATTCAACAGAACAACATCCCATCTCTTTAGAAATTAAATATTTAAATTAATTTCATATTAATCAATGAGCAACAAGCACCTGATATCCACCTAGTGCAGATAAAATACAAAGCAAATGTTTCCAGACTTGAAGGTAACAAGCCAAACAGTCTAATACCAATGTTGCTAATATATGTACCACTTACATCGATGTGGCATTCTGTCTGTAAGATCAAATGTACAATGTAAATGCCACCATCCTCTCCCCCACCAAAAAAAAGTAGATTGTGATTCTTCTGACATCTCTGATACCGGTGACCGATGTTGAGCAGGCCACTTTTGCTAAGAAAACAATCCATAAGTGAATTATGGAGTAAGAGTTTTGCAGACCAGCCTCTTCCAGTAAGGGCCGTCCACTCCCTCCTCAGCTGTCAGGCTTCTTTCTTTCTAAGTGGCCCCATTGCGGCTGATAAAGTTTTGTAATTGCTTTATTTCCCCATAATTATAGCCACGATAGCTCTCTGGCATGTGTTACTCAAGTGAAAGAAAATTACCAACTTCTCTTTCAGCAGTATAAAGTGAAAAAAATGATGATCTGCCTAAACGTTACCTTTTTTCTTCCTTTTTTTAGGAGAGGGGAGGGGAAGGGGTGTTATTTTCTCTCCTATTCGTTTTTTGTATTCTAAGAAAAATCACAAACCACCAGTTCACTGCTAAAAGTACCAAATTCCCAGCTCCACAATTACCCATCTGCTTACAAAATCTCTTTACCACAAGAGGGAGTTCAAAGACAACTTATTCAGAGAATGCACTGGATATGAAACTCAGTGAAGTAAGAATTATTGCTGTTATTCCTGGCACACAGAACAAGTTTTCTGTTTAAGGTGATTTTCCTCAAAAACAACAAAAAAGAAGTATTACCTTACCTTTACCTTTAAGAAAGGATGAAAAAAATACAGAGAATGAAACAGAGCTTAGGGCAGAGCTTTCTAACAGCGTGATCCCAAATCCTCTCTGTGTTTTTGTATACCTGCATAAGCAGGCTGTTTACACAGAACGCCAGAATGGCTGAGGTTGGAAGGGACCTCTAGAGACCATCTAGTCCAGCCCCCTGCTCCAGCAGGGACACCCAGAGCACGGGGCACAGGGCG
>JAVCKT010099376.1:0-10019 GCA_032273925.1 Rhynchotus rufescens | reverse complement strand
GCTCATCACACAGCTTTTCACAATTCTCTTTGGGGTTTTGTTTTTGTAGAGTGTGTTTGTGTGTGTGTGTGTGTGTGTGTGTGTGTGTGTGTGTGTGTGTGTATCTTCCTTCAAATCCCCACAACAAACTTTCAGGAAAGGGTAGCAGAGCTGAAGCTGACCATGGTAGCTGACCCTAGCCAGTCCATCACCAGGATGGGAGGCAGGGGCAGGCCAGTTGCCTGAGCAGGTGGCCCCTTGCTTGGGAGGGAGCATCCAATGTGGCCTGGAAGCAAGGACAGGCCACACCACAGCCACCTTCTTTATTATTTATTTTTATTTAGTTGTTTTTAAAAAGAAGTGATAAACTCTCTTAGCATCATATATGGGGGAAGGTGGTAGGTGAGGAAGGAGGAAATGGAAGTAGGAAGCAGGAGGAAGAAGGGGAGCAACTCCCCTTCTGTAGTGGTTGCACCCCCTCAGAAATAGTAGTTTTTGTCACTATAAGCTTGTTAGAGAAACTCTGTAGAAACACATTTTTTTTTTTTTTAGAGTGGATAATAATTTTGAAAGACGTAGTTAGTTCAGCACGTATCTGAAAAGATGGCTTAACCAGTGTTGTGTAAACTCTCCCTTCTGTTAAATGCCTATCAGCTGAAACCTGTTAGGTAATTAGTACCAGAGGCATAACCTTCATGTGATTAAGCGCTGCTTTTCTGGTTGTGGAATGTATTTTTAGTGGTGGAAAGGCCACAGATAATGAGATATATGCCAATGAGAGAATGGAAATTCTATGTTAGAGTGGCAAAGTGATACTGGGGACACGTGCAAATGCAGGCATATGTACAAATGCATGCATACGTTCAAATGCTTTTTTTCTAAGCTTAGATAATGATCTCTGCAATGAGTCAGGGTAAAACTTGCCTCTAGTTATGCTCTGTGTCATTTAATGGACACCAGGTACCCTTCTCTTTTAAGGTATAAATAAAGCTTTTATATATAAATACATATATTAACTCTTTTTCTCCATATTTTTGCTCTAGAATAGCTCCAAGCTTTGTATCAATGACAGAAAAGCCTCGAGATTTCTTTCTATTTCCATGGCAATTATTTTTTTTTCCTGAAAGTTCTCTGTATACTGTCAAAGACTTTCTCAGTGGAAAGGACAAGCTCTCAATCTATGTGTTCTGCCTTCTAAAGAGCTAAGCTGTCTTGCAAGATTGGTACAAATTATAGTATGTCTGTTAGATATTTTGTCACTCTTGAACACAAGACCATTGCATCCTGGAGTGCTAACATCTTTAGAAGAAAAAGCTGCATTGAAGGTACAATACTAAGCCTGCTATTAGTTAAGTGACAGTTTCTGTAGTAAGTCATGATTTTAACAATAAGTTGACCTTTCTTGACTGAAATTACTGCAGAATGATATAGATGAATAAAGACATCGTTTGTCACCTGTGTAAGTATTTAAGCGCTTTTTATGAAATTAATGTTTGGAGTGGAGGCTCTTTTGTTCAATGATGGCTTTGCAAAGAAACTTAGAAACTTCACATAGATGCCTGAATCAAATAGCTAGGCTTCTAGAAATGAAGTGAGCAATTTCCTTATAATTTATTTAAAAGATGTAAGGTTGTCATATTTTGAAAATAGATTCAAGTACTGAACTACTAAAAAGTTTACTTTTTGTTTGAGGTTCTGTCAGAATGGTCTAGTTGATTAGTAAATGGAGGAGTCTTCAATAGTTATTTAAAGCAGAATTTGATTATTTTATGCAAATAGAAAGTTGTATAGCTGTGATGGAGGCATGGGGGAGCTGAGGAACAATTACTGCAGTAAATGATAAAGCAAATCATTAGTAGAGACAGGAAAATTAAAGTGCTTCTGTTAGTAGATAATATCTTTCTAGAGTCTAGAGACTCCCTTCAGCTTCAGCTATCAGTTACATATTCCTTTTTTGCAATGTTAAATTTTTTACTGTCTTGTACCAACAAGTATGAGCTATAGAGCCAATCTTCATTGGTGAAGTAGGTAGAACTTGGAAGGATTTGAGCTTGACTTTTAAAGCATGGTTGTGATGTTAACCTTTATTTTTGCTTATGGCACAGAGACAAAATGCATGAGTGTGGTTTTCTGCTTCTGAGAAAAAAAAATATGGAGTTGTTATAATACTAATTATAAGAATAACTCTCTGGGCAGTTGTTTGCATGACTTTTCTTATTTGTGGAATTAAAAAGTGCAATTAACAATAGTTAAAAGTATTTAAAAAAATCTTGTGTGATTGTTGAGTACATACAAGGTGTTAAGTTTTTGTTTTTATTTGTTTTAATTTGTCTTATTGATATTATTATACTGAAGTCTTATTTCAAATGTCTTTGGTCTGATCCTGTGGATTGAGGGCCTATGAGCTTCATTGAGTGCTCCTGCTTGATTGACTCTTGCTCTCCTTATTTTCGTATTTCTGTTTGAGCTGTTTGTAAAAATGAAATGTTCATAGAGTGGTCAAGATTTTCTAGAATTTAGTAAGGCTTCCTTAGGATGGCATCCCCTATAACTGAGTGAACTGAAAGTTTCTGCTTTTACAGAAAATTCCCAGCATAGCCAGTTATCTTAGTATGGATAACCTCATTACAACTTTAAACTGGTTTTATTTCCCATCTGTGTTTTACATTGCAACATTTTGGGGTTGTTTTTAACTGAAGTCAAGAATTGATGTAAGAATTCTTTAGAAGTATGTGGTGGGAAGTATGACTGAGGAACTGAATGTAAACAGCAGGAAAACTTTTCTTTCTATTTTAATCCTTTCACATACATTGAAAGGAGTACAGAGCTCTATATTTCATATCAATGCTTGGGCAAAAACTTCTCAGGCGTGGGACTTGTGGACAAGGCAGGCTAGAACAGAACAAAGGGGAGTGAAACTGTTGTATGTATATGTGTAAGTAGAAAGAAGCTAGCCTTAAAGCTGAAGACATGTACGTGAGGGAAGATTTCTATATGTGTTCTCTTTCACTGGCCAAGCAGGAAAGTGATATTTAAGTCCTTGAACAAACTACTGCAAGCTGGAGGAATGACAACACTGCATACATCTTTGAAACTGTAATCTAATTTGACAAGACTTTATAAGAATAGGATAGATAATAACGTACATTCAATTTTCTTACTGTATAAATCACAGTCTCTTGCAAAACTTCAAGAAGAAACACAAATACTTTTAGTCAGACGGTCAGATTACTGTTTTTCACTGCTCTTCAGGAAGCTGGTATGTATTCTGTCATTTCAAATATTGTGTTACTTGAAAATAAAATAAAATCATCAAATAAGTTTCTCTTTCTGAGTATCTCATCTGCTCAGCTTTCAGAAGTCCCGCTATGATAATGAATCTTTGCTGCGGTGAGATAGTTCCAAACTTCTCACGAGGTGGTGATTAAAGGCAACTGAATCCTCCCTTGGCAACACTCACTGATGCTGCATCCAAGTCAGTTCATGCAGTAGAGTGCCAGCTGTACACAAGATGATTTGCTGTATTTATCCATCTGACCCTTTTCTTGCAAAAAGTCTAACCAGACCAGTTTCAATGTTCTATTCAAATTCAACACTTTATTAGCTATTCTAGAAGCAATTTATTTCATTTAATGCATGTTCAGGCTTTTTTCTTTCTCTTTTCTCCTCCTTGCATTCCATCAAGTATCTCAGTTTTTCCTTGATTTCTGAGCTGGCTGAGTGTAGGTGAATGTGAAGCTGCAAAAGTCGAGATTGCCCTCTAAAAGTTGTCCTTCAATCCTTGTTTTGAAGTACAGGATATTATAATTTGGTCAATATCCTGTCTTTTGACAGGTCAATAGTCTTTCGACATTATTCATTTTTTAAGTCTATTTGAGATCTGTATTTATTTAAGATCTGCATTATTTCTGTAGGACTCGACCAGGGAATATTCTCTTCCATATCTGGAGGTGTGTTTTCTTTTGCAGTGAAACTTTATTTTAGTGGTAAAGCCATCTTAGAGCAAGGTGACTACAGAGCATTTATCCTATTGTCTGTTGGAGAAATGGACTGTTTTTATATTTGTTTCAAAATTAAATTCTATGGTTTGTATCCATAAAATTCCAGGGGAAAAAAAGATGTTTCTTTTACTTATCTTTTATGGGCCATTTAGAAGTAGCTCATGAATGTCAGCCTAGAGCACAAAACCAATGGCCTGCAATGTAAAAGCTCTTTGCTTGTCACTGAAATAAAAATCTCTGTAGAGGGAGAGATGATTAGTTTATGCTGAGCTGGACACCAACACCACTTTTTAGAAATAAAGCAGTCTTAGCCAGTTGAACTTGCTGACAGAGTTTTAAATGTGTGGAGTCAAAAGATCTCATTCTTTACCCAAATAATATCAGAGATTAGTGTAAAAATGTGATGGGGTCGGTGATGGCAGTTTGTCAGAAACTCCTTGCTTCTTTCCTATTGGCCTTGTTTTTATTGAGTTAAATCAAATAGTAGGGTTGCTTGCTTAGCTGTGCCTTTGGTCTAATCCAGAAAGATACGTTATGATTAATATGCATGTGATTAATTTTAATCATGACAGAATTCTCATTAACATGTATGGAAGCACTGAAACTCTGCAGGAAAAAGTGACAGCTATTGAATAAAAACTAGGATTTTCCCAACCGGAAAAATCCTCTGAACTTTCTTCTAAGATCTCATAGCTCATTAATGAGACACTACCAAGCCTGTCTTGGGACATCACATTGTACCAAGTGTGTGCTGTGCTAATACCAGTGTTCTGAATGTAGACAGAAGTACTGGAAACAGTCTGTGCAGGGTATCTGCCTGGTATTTGCTGGATAGCCCCTACCTGGTATGATTCCTGAGAGACAGCAGTAAGTTACTGCTTGCTTTACATGGGATGGTGTCTTCACCTGGAGCAGGTTGAAGGCATCCATGTTTTAGGATTAGATCTGATCTAAGCCCGCAATACTGGCCTGTGCCATCCCACTACATCACTTTGTAATGATGTTTATTCCTTAAATTATCATTGAATTTCAATGACAAAATGTGGAGGTAAAAGTAAATGACATGAAAACATGAAATCATGTTTGAAGCATTGCGTTTTAGGGAAGTGACATGCAGAAGATTGTTCACCTAAAACAAAATGGAGTTTTTCCGATATGAAGATATGTACTGGTAGAAAAAAGTACATTGTCCACAAGTAGTGAGTTGGGCAAGTGAACCTGATGCAGCTCTGCTTGGCCCTTTCCTATCAGAGTTTCAGTGAACTTCTAAATTTCAGCATATGGTTGAGATGTTGGTTGAAAAAGGTTCCTATATGAGTAAAGATATCCAGACACGCTTGTACTTCATGAAGATCTTTTAAAAAATAATATTTATGTATACTTACAATATTTTATAACAAAAATAGGGTAAAGACTTAGGAATCAAACAGTTGCAAAAGAACAGAAACCTGTGAAAGTCAGGATGAGCTTTTTTTGTACCTTTAATAGCTAAAAATACCTTTAATACCTAAAAATAATGGAAATAAGTACTCATTGCTTCCTATGCAAAAAAAACCCCAAAAAACTGTGATTTCTGCTCAGAGGAAGAAGTAAAGGTTTCTTATGAAAGCTGGGAAAGCTCTCTTTTTGAGAACTCGCTCTCTGATTGTAAAATACTGTATTCAATTAAAAGAATAAATATTAACAAATTGCAGAGAAACCTGAAAGTGCAGCATTTTGTGTGTTTGGGTTTAGACATAGGGATGGAAAGTCTTAGAAAACACCTCTGCCTCTTCTCTGCACTGCAACTGAGTAATGAGCTGTTCGCTGAGCAGCAGTATTAAAGGTCTTGATGGCTACCAGCAGCTGATTCTCCATGAAAATGATGACAGTTTCACAGATAAAAGCATTGATTTTATTTTCTGTCTGCCCTAAGGGATCATGTGGAGATTATTGTTTATTATTTTGTGGCTCGGTTGGTAATTGAAGTACCAAAACATTAATTCCTGAGTATACCAGGAGGCTGACAGGATGTTCTACTGGTTGAGCATTCCCAAGACCGAAGGCTTCTGTGTATGTGTGTTGGGAGGGAAGCAGTGCTGAGGTCAGGGTTCCAATGAAGATGGTATTTTGTTTTTCTCTTGTCTGTGAGCAGTAGTTCAGACTTGAAAGATAAACTCAGTCCTAACTGAATGAAGAATGTTGGTCTTCTTGCAGTAGATTGGGGCTTGAGGAGGCTTTGTCTATTACTACATGGTCAGATCAGTCTCTGGTGTTACTGACTTGGCAGCTGTGTATGCCAAAGGTGTCAGAGATGTAAATGGTTTTCTAGGAGTTTTACCTTAGTTTTGTAAGTGGTTCCAGTAAGTAAGTAACCTCAGAGGTTCTTCATAGGTGTTGAGGGGAGGTTGCTGTGACTAGAAGGTGTATATTATCTTTCTAATAATACAAGTAGTATTTTGGTAGGTGTAGGCATAGGTTTTCTCAAGAGAAAGATTAACTCAATTAAAATTTCAGTGTCTTGAGACATAATGAGAAAAGAGATGGTTAAAGAATCTCTATCAGAGTCTAATACTTCTGTGAAGAGGAAGTGTGACTGTATAGTAGGTTAAGCAGGATAAATGCAGGATACAAAAGCCAACTCCAGTGTTTCTTCGGCTTCTCTGAAACTGAAGTAATGTCTATTCCTGATTAATATACTCATTGATATATATTTCTTATTTTCCTAGGCAAATGAGCTTTGCATACAGTCTTGTGCTTTTTCTGAGGCATGGTTTCTACCAGTTTGAGTATTGTTGTAAGTAAACAGTGGCACAGTCTCTCAGCAGCTATTTTTTAAGGTAAAATATAGTATCTCTGTGACTAGTTTATAGGCTTGGTTCCTTTGATTTTAATTAACAAAAAGGGAGTGTTTTGTTTGAAGGAATCAGAAGAGACCAGCCTGATCCTAATGCAGAGTGTTTAATATCATAGCAGCCAGGGTAGAACAGATAGAGCTCTACCAGCCTGGTGTAGCAGAGAGAGTCAGTTCCACCTGAATACAGCCTGTCTGTCCTCTCGATTTGCTTGGCTCTCAAAATAATCCACAATACCACCATAATCTGTAATGGACTTTCAAACGAAATCTGCAATTTGAAGATATGTCCTGAATCTAGGCACACTGGGAAAACTGAACTTCTCTGCTAAAAGCTTTATAGAGGCAGTTACTGCAGACCTGCAACTAGCTAATAGTACAGCCTTGGACTAAAAAAGCCTTCCCATCCTGCATGTTCTTCAGCTGCTTAATTGAAGATGGTGGAAAAAACCCCAAACTTTTCTTCTCCTTATGGCCAAGTTCAGCTTTCAGTGTCAGTGTCATGTGTCAGTGGATGCCTCTCAGGTTTGTTCCCCCTCTTCAGTAAGCCCCTTCCTGCCTTTTATGATGCAAGCGTTTTAGAAAGGCTTTCTTTCATGCTTTTCATGCTCCTGTGCTTTTTATTCTTTTCTCTCCCGAGACCGCCAAGACCGCCAATTTCTGTAAAGCTTTGTAACTCCTATTTGTAACATTGCACAAATGAGTTACGGGTGTTATAGGAAGTTGCTTCCTCATAGATTCCAGAGCCTAAACCTATACACCTGTATATCATAAAACAGATAGCCTTGACCTCCCCAATTCACTGCATGCCAGTGTTCATATCTTGTTCTGCCTTTATATTGATTATGGAAAAAATCATTTGAAATACAAAATTTGCAGTCCTCAAACATGCATCCTTTTTTTGTTTCATTCTTTCATTTCTATTTCAGTCTTTCATTTCTGTTAATTATCTCTTTTGTAATCAGGAAGGTGATGAAAACGATTTCAGGTGGGGAGTCTGGGTAGTTGTTGAATATACTTTTATTTTCAGTATAATATTTTTCAGATGTTTGGAATAGTGGCTAAAAACATTCCTGAGGTGTAAACTTCATTGCTTTCATTGAGAACATCAATATCTTTTCTTGCCTTCAGCTGTGTTAAAGAAATCTCAAGACACCTCTTTTTCAAAATATTAATATATTTCCATGTGACTTTATTAAAAAACAAATGACATAGTCTATCTTCAATAAAAATTTGATAGTCTTATCAAATACAGTTATGCGCTGACTAGAGGAAGTAAATATACTGTGTTACTTAATAAGTTAGATTGTGCTGCTTATGTGGCTAACTACTCCATAGTAAGTTGCTCTATTTTGCAGACCAGTGTGGCATTGCAAGAAGTCTTCATAGTTTTTTTTTCTTTTTTTTTCATTTTGTCTTTCCTCCTAGCTTTGCTTTCTGCATGTATATGTACATATATATTACATATTTTAAGGAAGCCAGATTTATGAAGAAATGCCAAATTATAAAGATATTGTAATAGAAATTGCAGAATTGCGTGTAACGGAAAACAGGCGTCAGTGTCACTGAAATAAAATGAGGTCTGTTTCGCCTGGATTAAAACTGAGTAAGAGTTGCAGAATTACACACTATGCCTACTACTTAATGATTATAATTTGTTGTACTGGTTATGTACCATAAAGGTGCAGTGCAGTAATTTTTTTGATTTGACCTTGATTATTTTTCATCCCTCAATGAGTGTGATTTCATTACTTCCCTATGATTAGGTGATTCATGGTGTAAAACTTGTTTGCTTATACTGTTAATGCTGTTAACTGAGCTTTTTCTTTTTTTTTCTTTTTTTTTCTCCCTTCCCTTCACATAATTTCACTCACAACGATGTTCATTTTCGGAATAATGCATTGAATTTAACGTAATAGCTTAATGCATATAGCTTAATTTTAGTTTAAGCTGAGTAAAACAGTGTTTCCTTTTTTTTGTGAATTAAAACCATGGTGAATGTTCTCACCAAAGTTGTCAGGAGCTTTGTGATGTACTTTTATCCGATAAATCTATTTCTGGAGCTTTCTTCTGCTATAAAGTGTCAAATTTAGGGATTACAGAGACTTCCAGGGATTCTCCGTGCTTCTAGATCTTTGTGCTTCTGTCTGGACCATTGTGCAAGTGCTTCTTTTTATAGTATCTTGGAGGATTTATTTGGTGCTTTGGGTTTTACACACCACTCCCTCCTCTTTTTATCCTGGAAGGAGAAAAGGACAAAAAGAATTTCAGATCAAGGGTGGGAGGAAGAATGACATAGGTGAAATTTTCAGGGTGTGCTTGCCCAACAGGCCCAGGCCTTCTCCCCAGTAGGGAGATCATAGATGATGCAGGTGTGGAAGGAACAGGAGAGGCTGGATGGGGACTTGAAATTCAGTGTGGATCTGTAATGTTATTAGCTGTCCAGAAGTCAGTAGGTGACTTATTAGAAATCAGAGCAACTAATCAACAGAGGTAACAATTTAATTTCTCCATTTAAAACTGAGAGAAAGGATTAAATCTGCTTGGGGCTCCAGAATTTCCCCATCAAATTTCCCTATATTTGATGTTTTTTTCTGTGAAACAAGTTCAAGATGACCAAACCCAGTATTCTTCTTATATAGTTCATCCTCCACAGATGACCCACATTGTGGGGAAAGCATTAGAGTTGGATTTGACATTAGGGATGATTGAAGGCTTGCATAAAACTTTTATCCTTTCTGGATGAGTATTTATCCCTTTCAAAAATCCTCCTGCAAAGTAGATTTCTTCTTTAAAAATGAGGAGAGAAAAATAAAATCTTGACACATTGTTAAAAATACAATCTGTATTTCCACTAAAGAATTTTTACTATATCTTGAAGTTTAGATTGTGCTTCTATTCCTTGAGGATTGGTGTGGTGACAAAGTGGAAGAACATCACTTAATGAAAACTGCAATGGTCTATCAGAAATTCGTTTTCTCTTCACCAACCCGGTATGAGAGAGAATCATCTTTGAAAGCATTCTTGTGGGCTGGATGTTGGGCGCTAATGAAAGGACATGGGGATTTCACATTTACTGCTAGCTACTGATTAGGTAAGGTTAATTGCTACACTGTCAGGAGGGCTCTTCAGCGCCACTTTTGATATATGTATATATATATATATTTAAAAAAAATGATATTACACTTCTCAGTTTAGTCTGTACT
>JAVCKT010099375.1:0-10019 GCA_032273925.1 Rhynchotus rufescens | reverse complement strand
AAAAGCCCAGCACTTGCGAAGAAAGTGTCTTGATCTTAAATACAGCATAAATCAGAGTTTGCTTTCTACCTCTGCAATTTCTTCTGTGTGGCTTTAAATAGTCAGTAAAGACTTGCAATTACTGAAATCCTAACAACATTCCTTTGCTGTCTACGGGATTCCTTAGCGATTTCTTATCAAATTCAGATCCTACTCCATAGGAAACTGATAAAGGGCTAAGTGCAAGGCAAGAGATTTCCACAGAAAACCAGCCACTCTTCAGGAATATCAGTATTGCATACTATAGAAAAAATATTCAACTAATTCAACTAAAAATTCAACTAACATATTAAAGATCAACATAGTAGTCAAGTCGAATTACTTTTTATGTATATACCAAACTTCTCATTATTGTGTAAAACTGTAGATTTAAAAAAGCATCTTAATTTCTATTTAAGTAAAATAATTAACAGCAATAATCCTAACAAAAGAAAAAAAGAGGCTTTTTCCCTCAACAAGTTTCAAAATATGGCACAAAATAGCCCAGCGGGAAACAATATATCTGTCAAGAAACTTCAAAAAATAATCCCATTATGGTATATCTTCTTGGGGCTCCTTCATGTTACTTTGGCTATGAATAGCAAGAACAGATGTACTTGATATTAAATTGTCCTGCCGAAGCAGTAGAAGGAAGTATTTTTTTCTTTCATATGGTATACTGAAAACTGTTCTATTATCAGATAATCAGCTTCTGAACATATGTTACATAGTGGTAAGCAATAAAAGCCATTGAGTAAAGAGCCATTTTGACAGCTCTAAAGAAAGCACGAGTAAAAGCATCTAAAGCTGTATTTTACTAATGAGATTTACTGTGAACATCAATATCCTCTTGAAAAGTTTCTTTATCATGATATCCAGTGATTTAAATAGAATCATTAAATTTATCTAACCTTCTAGCCAAATGGATCTTGTCACATAAGTTAGGATAACGCTTTAAGCATTTCTATTTTTATTTTCTAAAAAAGAAATTTATTCCTGGTTCTATGGGATATATATTTTGTTGTAATTGTCATGTTCTACATTTAAAATGTTGCAGTTCCAAATATACTTGGAAATAATGTCTCAATTTCAGCTGAAATCTTAACAATAACTCAAAAAGGATTTACATTTAATTATATTTATAGAGTGGATAAAATTCCTAAAATATCCTGAAGTAAACATACAAGATGTAGTTGCTTAGGAACTATACCTCCATCATAAGACAGAGAGTCTTAACTGCTAGGTGGAAACTATGAGTGACTTAAAATCAGTGACCATATGCTTATTACAGCCCTGTTAGTAACTTGCAGCACATGACTGGAAATCAACGTAAATTCCTTCCTTAGCCATCTGTAAAATGGGCATAATGAAGCTGGCATCTCCAGGGATGTAGAAGATGTCACTCAGCAGCAGCAATCCCAGAACATGTTGCATAATGAACAAAAGACAAAACACGAGTGCCGGATGGCAGGGGCTGTGCCCTGCGGCCTTGCCCTTGCCCGGCTGGCTAAGCAATGCAGGAGGGAATTGTTGCTGCCACAATAAACAGACACTTTATCCTCCCCTTCCCACTTGCAGACTGAGTGCCAAAATGAACAATTACATGTAAAATAGTGGATGCATTCGGTCACTTTTGGACTGACTGCCTTCTTAGTATCTAAATAACAGGATAACCTCACCAGTAGTGACTGTACATGGCCTGTGGTTGCAGCTGACTCTAGTCCATACAGAATCTGCAGAAATCAACCTCTGGAAAAATACTTTTATGAGCTTGTGCAGTCCTTTTTTAGTCCCTACTACTTTTATAGTACCTTCTAGAAACTATCAAAATCTTTCTAAATTTGAAACAATGATCTTCAAATGACCTTCAAATGTCAAGGAGGTTCTTCTAAAGTTGCAAGAATTCCCTGCTTACAAATATCACAATTTATTCCGTAGTATGTCCTTCATCTTTTAACTTGACACTGAAAAATAAACAAAAGTTCATCTACACTTTCAATTTTTTTAAAGCATGTCTTACATTTTGGGTCAGGATGCGTAATAATTTTCTCATACCTAAGAGATATATAGAGATATAAAGCAAGGTATTTTCTCCATGGTACACTGTATTTCAAAATTTCTCATTCCATCAATATAACCTCTTGTACTAAAAGTTTACAATACATACACACAAAGAACACACATAAAAGGTGACTGAGTCCAAGAACATTCATTATGCTCAACTGCTAGAGCCATCTGTTGCTTTGTAAGAAACCATCACCATACAAAAGGGTATGATTCCCTTTGTGCAAGGGAAAATAGTACACATTAGTATTCAGATACCCTTAATCCAGCATTTTTCCTCATTAAAATGAAAGTGCAGATACATATGTTATTTCATTTGCTCTGACAGTCAGTATTAAAACTGTCAAAGATGGAAACAGGTCGGTCTCAAGCAGCTCTAAACATGAACACACGCTATTTTCATAATGAAGCAATTTGCATGGCCCATGGAGTTGGGAACGAATTAATCATAGCTAGCACAAGACGACTTCTGAACAAAAACTTCATTAAGTGAGGATCAGAATCTGCTGTGAACTGCTGAAAAATCTGGTAGAAAATGAGGATGAATAGATTGTACATAATAAATCTAAGGCTGTGAACTGATTTGTGTTGATTAAGAAAGTGAAATCAAATAACACAAAAGTGTGGGCAAAAATAGCACAATGAGTTACTGAGTCACAGCTTTCATCTCTGACCAACATGCTATACTTAGGGTACAATTAATGTATTTGTTAGTCTCATCGTAGCCATCGCTGTGCTGCAGTGTGCAGTGCACATCACGGCCACTGCGTGCAGGGCAGCTCAGAGCAGGGCCCGGCAGCGCCGCAGCTGCAGGACAGGACAGAGCTGGCAGCAACCTGTGGGGTAAGCCGGGGCTGGCGGAACAGAGGCCGCAGCAAGGCCAGGCACACGGTTATCTACAGAGAAGATTGGGCAAAATGAGCTAAGAGAGATGTGGAGAGGCAAGACTGAAAAGTAGCACAGCCGCACACAGGAAATTTCCACAAACTCCAGGCAACACTGAAAAAGATGCTTTGATCTCACATTCATATTAAACATAAATAATTAAATAATACTACAAGCATGCAAGTGACTGGAAACACGTACAGATATTTTGATTGCTGGGCTGCTAGGTCTCACCAGCAATCAGTCCCCTAAATCAGTTCATTACTATCATTTAAGACAGAAATGCCGCCTTACATTTACATAGCAGCTTTCATCCTAAAGCACTTCATTAACTATCTGCCAAAAACCACTTTGTAATATTGATTTTGATGTATTTATTCTCTGTCTATCCAAATGAGAAAAAAAAAATTGTTCTCTTTTTAGAATCTCACCAGACAAAACCTCAAACTCTAGTTTCCATAGAAACACAACATGGATCTCTCAATTTCTCTATCAAACCTGTTCACAAACTTTCAGGTTTACTTAACACTAGTTTCTCAACTAAACCAATTAATTCTTTTCTTGGCTAGTGCTCTTCCGCTCCTTTGTGCTTGCCTTAAATACAAAGCAGGTGGTAAAATACCTCATCCAGCTGATCATGGCTGAAGTGCATCACTGCTGCTGTGCCTCAGCCTCACCTTCAGCCCCGCAGGGCATCGCTGAGGCAGCAAAGTGGTGCAGGAAGGGAACATGGAGCAGTCACCTGGGTGCTTGGCTGTAGATCAACTACATGTAGCCCCACAGGGCAGAATCAATGGTCTGAACTACGCAGTCATCACTAGTGAGATATAAGCATTTGTTTGTGGACTTACATGAGTATTTCTGATTGAAAATTGAATATAAAAGGTCCTGAGAGAGTTTGTTAGTATACCATTAGATGTAGATTATACTGTTTGGCCTGAAATTCCTTCAGTATCTTATACAGCTATTTCAATTTTAAAATATAGAACTGTGACATACATAAAAAGAAAGAAATGTGCAGCACTTTAATATCCTTTCTTCCAGAAATACTATTTTCTCTTATTCTGCAACCATCTCCTTCAAGCATATCGGTGTCATAGACATAGAGCTCTGCTCCAAAATTCTAGTGATGCAGTAGGTACAAGTGCCAAAAACTCCAGGCTACCCAAATGTAAGAAAACATCTAATTTCAGTGACATGCTGAGGACTTTTTATGAGAGTGGGTTTCTTTAATATTAAAGTGGTATTCCACTGTTGCTGTAAAGTACCTTGATGACTTTGACTTGTTCTAGTACAATTTTTTCCCTATTACCCAAGGCTTTTTCTGTTTTGTTAAACATTTTTTTTCCCTCTTTTGCCATTTTTACAGAAGCAACGAAATCCTTAGCTTGAAAAATCAAAAAGAGCAGAGCTGGCCAGCTGAATTCTGGGTAGGAGCAGAAAGGACAAGTAAAACCTCAGCACACCTGACCAGCATCAGAAACGGCAGAGGGAATAGGACATACTTTGCATGAGAAAACTGCCCGAGAGCTCTGGGAAATTTCAGCGTCCCTTACTTGCTTTAGATTAAAATAGACAGAATAACTGCAGCAATAAAATGTAGATCTGGATTTTTTTAATGTTAGAAACAACTGTTAGTTTTGATCTCATAGGTCTTTAATATATTCTATGAGTGTAAACAACACAGGAATAGTGAGCCTCCCAGTCTCAAAGATGTTTTAAACAATGTGCCTTTTAACGTGGGAGAAATTACTCTGTTTAAAGAGATGTAATTTTAATATATTCCTGTTTTGGGATTACTGACTCCAACATATACATGTTCTATTTCCACCAAAAAGAAATAATCCTATGATATAAAAATATTCAACTAAATGAAATGCAGACAGTTTTAACAGTGGAAATGTTTGTTTAGTTAGAATTCTGGTTTTACCTAGTTTAAGATATTTTAGGAGAAATTGATCCCAAGAAACTGAGTCCAACTATTCTTTAGAATAAAATTGAAGACACACACACAGACCTACTGCAAATATTTAGTGTGAAGTAAAATACAAGTCCTCCAGAGACCTAGCCCCAATTCACCGAAGTATTTAAATACATTTTAATACATATTTAATACATAAATAACATTTAAATACAGGCTTCCTGAGTTTAGAAGAGCGTGTGTGCAATTGGCATGACACATGAAAGGGAGTAGGTAGGACGAGCAGCTCCAGGCGGCATCGGGAAGCTACGCATCCCATTTCCTGCAACTTTTTTTTAGGTAACAATCAAAGATAATTAAAGTATCCATCCCTGACGTTATTCCACAGTCATTACGGACTACAACTTTACTATATGAAAGACTTTTCAAAAACACAAGACTAAAGTGACAGAAGTCAATATACTGAATAGACGCTTCAAAAAAACTGCTGTCAGCAGTAGCCATGGTTAACATCCTTCTGACATCTAATGGCCACTATGTATACTGCTCTCTGTTTTTTTCTTTTGGCACAGAAAAAACCCCCAAACTATCATATATTAATAACGAATACCTGGTGAGAAGAGAAGAAGGAGAATAGGCATTTACAAGGTTGATTAAAAGGAAATATTACAGAAATGCAGGCTTTGCTACTGAGCAAAGAGTTTTTTTTTCTATTCAAAAGGACTAGAGATTCATAAAAAGAATTTTCAAGGCCACTCCTGTTGATTTCTAGACAGACCAGAATAAAATTCTTGAATTCTATTTACTAAACCACAAATTAGAACAAGAAAATAGTAAGCTTTCCCATCTAAATTCTTCAAGGAAAATATTAAAACTTCAATAACTTCATAACCTCAACAATTGCTACATTTACAAAATGACACCCTGGCACTGACTATTTCCCACTAAAGCATCTCCTGTTACATCTAACAAGTAGAACCTAGGAAATTTAAGCAAATATAGCTCAAACACTTTAACCAGACCTGAAAGTTGTACTGTTCTACATTTTATTCACTTACACTCAGAGCCACCCTAACTTTTACATTTATAGTCCTCAGAATATAAAACTTAAGCCATTGAAATTCTGATCAACAGCAAAAATTAAAACCACTGAAGCATGAATTGAACATATGGTTGTTCTTCACATTCTGTGTTGTGAAGTTCACTGGTGCATTACAATGGACTTATGCACAGGTGGCTGAAATAAGTGTTTTGTTCCCAGAAATTATTTGGCTTGAGAATTTAAAAAAAAAATCAATAACATTTCTCACCTGTTTTGCAGAACAAATGACAAAGACACATGGTTCCAGAGATCTTTTCAGAGGGCTTACATACGTTCGTGCTCCCACACTTTTAAACAAAGAAGCTTATTTTAGCTTCATTTCAATCTCCTTGATATTTAAGAATTTAATTACAAAGAATTTTTTACAGAATTGCATTCGAGTTTTAACTCTGATGATGAGGCATCTCACTATTGCGAGCTAAAAGACTTTTAGCCAAGTTACTATAGCTGTTTTTATTCTGCATGCGTTTCCCACCTTCAATAGTTGAAGAAAAGCTAAGGTTCTTTTAAATAACCTGGTGACATCACTCAGTTCACACAGCTGAACAAAAGGTAGAAGTCGACTTAGGGTGGCTAACTAGAAACCACAGGTGTGAAATCACAGCAGATGGGATCACTAAAACACTAAATCACTACAGCAGTAGATGGCAGCAATAACGCACAGAGCAGCAGCACTGCCAGCCATGGCTGTTTTTCCCCGATTTATTGGCCCACACCCAATGACATTAAGCAAAAGGGGATGAGGTCCCATTTAAAAATTGGATAGAAAGCTTTCTGTTCGCTGTGCAAAATGCCAACATACATTTGTACATCAGTGCATGAGATGCGACTAAGCTCTTACAGCTTTAGATGAAGTAATGCTGTCAGTTTTATGAAGGAGAAAAGGTCTTGGTTGCAGACTTTTGACTTTAATGACAGAACAAACAAACAGATGATCCCTCTTCTTTGCTGAAATTCAATGTAAACCAAAGGTAGTAATTGGTTTAATAATTAATAATGCTGAATTCCTATTTATTTTTAAAAGCATTTTATCTTCTTTTTGGCACCAGCCCAGATTTTGCCACATTTGGTATTGGTGACGAGGGTTCATCATAGCATATTTAATCATGCTTTCCCAGAAGCAGAAAGAGGTCCCTTTCAAGCATGCCAAGACACGAAGCAATTTATTTGCCAGAAGACCAAAAGACAGAGAAAACTGCAGTCATCCTCATCTTTATGCCACTACTACCCACAATACCATATATTCTAACAAGTCATGTCCCATTTTACTGTGAATGTGTCCTGATCAAAATGAAGCATCGTTAGCTCTGACCCGTCTGCATCACAGCATATCCCACTTTAACAACATTAGGCATCTGATGACCTCTTATGTCGCTATCCCTATGAAGTTCTCCCATGGGCAGGTTAAATTTGATGCTGCTTTCACACAGATATCTATCTTTGATCTTCTCCATTAAACGGTAGGACATTTCTATGTTATGTGATTGTAGTCAGTGTGAGAGATGCTGTCTCTTGCTTTTTGAGATACTTACCCTAACTACATTGCTTTTGATTTGAAGGAAGGAGATGGAAAAACACAACTTAGCTCTGCCATTCACACAGCAGCTTTGGACATTTTAGCATTTTCTTCCATCTTATGCACAGTTCGTGGGGTAGAGAAACGGAAACCTCATCATGAACCTCAGAGAACCTCCGTTAAATCACCTTGGGCATTAGCTTGCAAGTGCACCACGCACAAAATTCTGTTATGTCGGTAAAACTGCTGATGGAACCACTTTTCCCTGTAGTGGTTTATTCACTGTACCCCCTCTACAGAGTTATTTAGATTACCTTGCAAGAGTATAGCTAAACTCGCACCGAATTTAAGCAAAACAAAAAAAAACAAGAAATTACCAATATTAGAACACTAGGTGTCAGCACTCATAAATGCCTTTATAGCATCTACCCACATACATGTAATGATAGGGCAAAAAGGGATTATAAAAAGTCACGCATAGATCTTGAGACAGGTTCAGTCTCTGTGTTCATTTTCCCAGTCCATTACACTGCTTACCAGTCAGAAATCAACCAGCAGAAGTGAACAAGCGTTCATACCAGCAACAGAAAGGTTGTTCATTTGGTGTTTTATTCATGCTAGGAAAAAGCTTTGGCCACAGGCTTCCACTGACTCCATTCACAGCATTTGGGGATCCCAAGAAACAAGGGCACATTGCAGCAATGAGTGTCCTGTTCATGCCCACATTTCTTCATGGGGCCTGACTAAAGAACTTTGCTCCTCGGGGTTTTAATAATTTCAAAATGGAAAGCAAGATCCAGGCTACCTCCAGGAAAGGGCCAAACCACAGAATTATAATGAGTACTGACAGTAGTTCTCTGTGGACAGTCCAATAAAGCTTTTCACTCACAAATTGCAAAATATTTTACAAAGAAGTTAGCAGTTATGCACTATATAGCAGTACAGTGTGACAACAGTGTGTTTGCATGTGCTCCTCTGACCATCAGTATCCCATACATTAACAGGGATTAGGGAAACTCATGAACCATCTAGTTCTCTACCAACTCCCAATGCAGTCTAGCAGTGAACTCAGTGCTTGAATTTTTTTGAATGTGATGATGTTTCAACAGTGGTTGTACAGCAACATATGAAATCACACACCTTGTTTCTGTAGGGTGGGCCCTTCAGAAGGGCAGGAGACACCACAGCTCGGGCAGCTCCACAGCGGGTATGTGCTGAGAACTCTCCACGTCCTGCGCTAGCTCAGGAATAACAGCTGGAACACCCAAAACGTGAGGTAATTTTTTCAAAAGCACTTTGTTAGATTCTTCTAATTCTCCTCCCTTGTTAGAGATATGCATCAGAAAGTTTGCAGGCAGACGCATGGAGTACATGGGGAAAGCAACAGCCCGTGGCCCAAGACTCACAGGTCCGAGAGCTGCTCCCTGACCATTTTTCCATGGGACACTCAGGTTTTACCGGCTAAAAGCCACCGCCGTTGGTTTCTCCAGCAAACCGGCCGCGTGGCCCGCGGCGCCTCGAGCCCCGCTGGCCGCGGCCGGGCCGCAGCCCGCTCACCTCATGGCTCCGCCGCCCCGTCCGCGTTCCGCGGGCGCCTCCTCCTTCTCCTCCTCACACTCGCGCTGCTCGGCCTCTCCTGGGAAGGCGGCCGCTCCCCGCGCCATGGCCCCGCCGCTCGCCCCGGGCGCCGTCGCCTCAGAGCCGCCTCAGCGCGCGGGGGGAGGGGCGCCAACCGCTCTAACGGTCCTAACGGCTCCAGCCCCACCCCTCCTCGCGGCAGCGCCGCCTCGACGGCGCGAGGCCGCCGCGAGCCCGCGCCCGCCCTGCCGGGGCCGGGGCGGCGCCGCGGGGCAGGGGCGGGCCCGCCTCGCATCGCTGCTCCCCCGAGGGGGACGGAAGCGACAACACTCGCTCGCCGCTGGCTGCGCTGAGGGTACAAGGGTGGCCATGGACGACAAGGAAGCGGGGTTGGCGCCCAGGGCCCGCCGGGGGGCCAACGGCCACGACGGTAAGAGGGGAGCCCCGCTCTGAGCTGTGCAGCGGCTGTCGGCGCTCCCGGGGCAAGCGCCTTCCCGCCCTCCCATTTTTTTCTGAATTCTGTTTTTCCTGTCTCTGGGCGAAGTTTCCTTTCCCCAGCGGCGGGCGGCAGCCGCGGCTCCGCCTCGCCTCCCCGCGGGGCCGAGCGCGCAGGTGGTTGGAAGGGCGCAACTTTGCGCGCTGCCCCGCGGGCTCCGCTCCAGCCCCGGCCCCAGCGCGGGCGGAACGCGCGCGAGCAGCCCGCGGCACTGCCGCGCTTGTGCAACTCCGGGATTTTCTTTCCGTTTTGTTTCGTGCTCCCTGCAGGGCTGGGGCGCCACGATAAACAAATAATTCCGGGCGTCGTCGGGCGGGGACCCGCGGCGCGGTGTGTGCGAGGGCCGGAGCTGGAGGGCGGCTGCGGGCGCCCGTGGGGCAGCCGCTGCCCAGGCCGGGAGGCCGCAGCTCGCCTGGACCTGCGGCCGTCGCCGTTTCCC
>JAVCKT010099374.1:0-10019 GCA_032273925.1 Rhynchotus rufescens | reverse complement strand
AAAAATAAAAATCCTTGTCCTTGATGTATAATGTCAATTTTCATGCTGAAGTGCTCTACCTGTGAAATTTCATCTTAGAGTGCATTTTAATAGCTGAGCTCTTAACCTTTCCAAATAAAAGCATATAATGGAAATAATGATAGAGTGGGATTCCAGCCTTAATTTGAGCTGTGTTAGAAAGGCTGGGTATAACATTATTCTATTACTTTTTCCTTTCTCGAAAATAGGCATGTACGGCTCTCGGTTGGCTTTACATATATTCACACACCATTTAGCACCCTTGACTCAGGCTGATGAGATATTACTTGGGTAATCCAGCTCGTTTGTCTTCAGCAGTACGACCTGTGCACGGGGTTATTGACCAGTGGCACCAGAGTCATGCCCAGCCTCTTTGTGCAGGACCCTTAGGATGCAGCCTCTGAGATGGACTTGCCTGGTGAATCACGGAGACACACACTCTCCAAAAATATCACCGTGTCCATGCAGGCCACTTAGGCTTGCGTTACAAAGCCCAGCCTATTACAAGGTATTTTTTAATACTGTTTCAGCTAATATGATAAATGTCTTGTATATAGCCCATGTGGCTATAGCCGACATGATGAGAAATTGGCACTGCTGTTTTCGTGATGACTCTGAAAAATTTTATACTGAGACATCACTGCAGTCTTCCAGGCTGCCGAGAAGTGGTGTTACTCTCTAGCATCAGCTTAAAAACATTTAGGCCCCACAATTTGAGAATGCTTGATGTCGATGGGATATCCCTTGCCTCTCTCTATATAGAGAGAATATATATTCTCTAATAGAAAGAGGATGTTAGGAACAAGCTGTGTCTCTGGATAAGAAAAATATCCCTTGGATGTAAATAGCCCATCAGCACTAGGTATGAAAAAAGACATGCTTGCCCTCTCCTCCCCCTGGGCAGTGGTGAGTCACTGTAAGAGCCTTTTTTATGATTACAATGAGGTTAACGCCATGAGAGCCTATATGTCACACGTGATAAGCTAGCAGATATCACTTTGTTTGGGACTGCACCATGAAGAATGCTTTCCATAAGCGTCCGTAAGATTCCCTAAGTATCACCTTCAGAAATTATTTAGTGCCCTTTCTCGTTAAATTAAGAATGTTTTGTGCCAGGGCGAGTGCTTGACAGCTGCTGTCTGTAGGAACAAGAAACCTTCTCGTGTATGAGCAGCAGTAACTTGGCAGGGAACCTGCCCTAGGGTTGGTGTCTGCAGCCCGCTGCTGTGCTGCAGCGCGCCCACGCTGGCACCCAAAGAGCTGCAGTAATGCAAGACCGTGACCTGTTTTCTCTTCTCCTTTGGATACCTATGTACTCCAGCTAGTCTAGGTAACTGCAGTATGGAGCTGGGCGCAAGCGGGAAGGTGATTCTGATGCTGGGCTGTGGGAATCAGAGCTCGTTTGGGTCACAGCTTAGCACGGAGCTGAATCACATATGGGAAGAGAAAAAAATCCACTGTTTTCTAGGAGACTTGGAGAATGTTGGCTTAATAAAAGCAGAAAGAATAGTAAAGGGTGATACTGAAGGAGGAAGAAATTGGTCTTTCTGGTCCACTTTACTAGAAACTATACAGAGACCATATCTGCAATTGAGATTAGCTTTGTCTGTCGTGATTACAACAGCATATCACAGTGGCAGTGTCTGCTCATTGCCTCAGTGTCTGTATACCTCACAGGGGAGGGAAGATAAAGGTCCTGCAGGTGTCTTAAGTGCTGGTCTGCAATTCAAGCTGTCCGCAGTCCCGAGGAGGTGACAACGTGATTATCAGCAGCATGGTGAGGGTGCTGCAGCCTCCAAGGCTCCCAGCAGCCACGCAGCACTAGGAGATGTCCTCTCCAGCATCGAGAGCTTGTGCTCTAGGATCTTGGCAGAGCTTGGCACGTGAGGCAGCAGATTGACATGGGGAGGAAAAGCACAAAATGCCCCAATAATGGAGAATGGCGGAGAACACCATGGACTAGTGAAATCCAGATCCAATGGACTAGTGAAATCCAGATCCAAACTTGGAATCAGTTCTCACCGTAACTGGTATATGATGACAATTCTTGAGAACAGCAAAGTTACCTCTTCCACAATGCTGTTTTATGTAGGGGTTATTTATGTTCTACAAAATGCAGTTTTCAGGAGTTTGGTTGTTTGCTTTTTGTTGTTGTTTTATGAACAGCACACGTTTAGACTGCACTTTATGGCAAATATAGTTCATGCAAACATGGATATGGGATATATGCAAATCAAGCAACTAAAGGTAAGTCTTGAATACCTGCCATTAGATACTAGTTTATTCACTGCCTTGAATATCTGCCATTAGATACTAGAGGACACACTGCAGTATGATAGATCAATACATTTCTATCTGAGGGCATTTTCTTTATCTGTCAAGCATGAATTATTCTTAGAAGAGAAAGAAACAAGCTTTCCTAGAACTACAAAATTAGGTAATGCTAATTACAGTAAAATTAGTATTTTTTCATCCTTCAATACTTCAATTAGTATAAAATTGATATTTAACTGCTCCCTTTTCTTTCTTACAGTACAGAGTGCTGTGGTGTCTAAATGATCTTGGTTTGATTCAGTTGTGCATGAATAGTGCTAAGTGATGTTAAAAGTGTTATTTGGCATTTGCACACAGTTATGCATATTTAAAGATGGAAAACCACAAGTCAGTGATCAGCAAAGACATACAAACACCTCCCTCCCTATGTTAAAATTTTATTTTGCCACACAAGTGGGAATATTATCATCAAATGGAATTTATACCTCTTCATGCATGTGGAATAGCACATGAATGAAGCCTGTTTATATGGAATTGTGGAGTACAGTTTTTATTTTAAATAAATTGAAAGTAAAATCGAATCAGAGATGGGTCAAACTCTTCTCCTTGGAAGTTAATTGGAATGTGCTTACCTGACTGTGTTCTGCCCTTTGAAAATCCCACCTAGGCATGCTTTTTTGTGGTGATTATAATCAGTTAAATTTTCAGAGTTGGGAATGCCTAGTTTGGGATGTACCATTCTCTATAGGACTATTTTATAGGCTGGTATAATTGCACGTGGTTCTGAAATGGCCTGGCAACATCCTGGTGATAAGCTACTTGTAACAAGTGCCCTGTAGGCTGTATTTCTTTGTCAGATCTTACCTTCATGTTACTCTAACAGAAATGCAACCTTGATACTTTCTAATGTTTGGTTTTAAGAGCAGTTTTACATCTCCAAAGACCATGACTCCAGTTAGCAGGCATAGCACTAGATGCTACCCCGGCTGTTTTCTTTTTGTTGCTTCAGAATATAGTTTCTGGTGCTGCTCTCACCTGAGCCTAAGGTTTTTTTGGGGACAAAATGCAGCCTTTTCCTTGCCCCTTCTCCACCTGCAGACAGCGAAACAACTGCCCCATTTGCTCAGGGGCTTGAGAAAGAAGTGCCTAAGGAAGAATGATAGAAGGAAACAGGCAACCGTTCGCTGTTATTACCACTGTAATGTACAAAATATCAAATATAGCCAATATTTCAATATATCAAATATATATCAAATATCAAATATATTCAAATATGCTCAAATATAAATATAAATATATTCAAATATATCAAATATATCAATATATACTCAAAATATATCTGGTTTCTGTATCTGCATTTAAGACCCAGACTTAAGACACCCTTTTCCTGTGGAGGAAGGAACAAAATTCTGAATGGCTCGGGAGGAGGGAGGTTGTGGAAGGCAGCCTGAAACAGACCACCAGCCTTTCCTTTTGGGGTGAGCTTTGCCAAACTGCTCACAAATTGCTCACTCTCTCCTCAAAATGGTAGAGGTCAGCTGGGGCTGGGCTACAGGAGTTTGTGGGATGCTTTGGGGATTTTCTTCCCAGGTTCAATGCATGTGTAAGGGAGAGATTCTTGTATGCACAATGGTCAACAGATATAGAGACCAAGATATTCTCCCTGGAAGCAAAGGTTTTGATAAACTCATCTTTGCTTAAAGATGAGAGTTGGCTTAAAGAATACAGCTGAGGTTTCAGGCAGATGGGCAATACCAGAGAAATACATCCATAAGTGCGATGAGACTCTCCGTTTTCAGACATGTCTGTTTAAGGAATATTAGCTTCTTAGGGAGTGAGATTGCACGCATGCAGTAATACAAGGAAGGCATAATAATTTAAAACAGCAATAGAGCAGGTCAGCGTGAAGGGATTTGGGCTGCTGTCCATTTAGGTTGCCCAAATCCCTGAGTCTGAGTGGCGAGGAAAACGTGGGAAGTGGTTGCAGCTATTTCTCACCAACAGCCAGAGTTAAACAAGCTGCTAACCTGCAGGTTGCCAATCCTTTGCTGTTGCTTAAGAAGCATGAGGATCGTTCTTCGTAAGGAGGGAAACGTGTACATCACTTTACTGCTGCTGAACCCACTGCTACTTCGGAGTTCATTATTTGGGAAGGGATTAATTCGCAGTTTAGGCTAACGATTTGGATGCAGTTTTATTTATTTCACTGACAACAGGATGCTCTTGAAAGTGTTTCCTGCATCTTCCAAACAAACTGCTCAGCTGAGATGCCAGTGAACCACTGGGTGCAGAGCTCCCTTCCTCAACCCTCTTCTTTGTGAGGAGACAGCAGTTTTCTATTGGGCTCATCCAATTGCAACCTTTCCTCCCTCCCCATCTCCTCCTTTTATTACCTAAGTTCTGAGAGATGGGCTGAGGTATTAGGCTGGAAGCTAGGTTTTGCTAGGCTGCCGGTGGCAAAGGCCATCAGGATAATGTGTGCAAGGGCTGCACCCTGGTGCCTGCCCAGATAGACCCATCTGATAGTGTAAGAGTTTCTTGCCCTCTTTTGGATGGATATCTGCATGCTCAGCGGCCAGTTGACTACAAGGGCCAATTTTTTCTCTTGTGCAGGGGGCATCTCGCACAGGTTGCAATATATGCTTTGGAATTAGATGGAAATGAAACATTTTCATTTGGATACCCCTTAAAGGTGACTGAAATATTTGTTTTTTTCTCCTCCAGGATCGTGACTCCTTGTGCCACAATTTATCTCTTATCTCTGTGCATTATTTATCTATTATCTCAGTCCACTTTTCTAATGATAAAAAGGAGAGGATGGGGAAAACAAACAAAACGAAAAGCAAAACTTGAAAACTCATTGGATTGTATCTCATATATATCAGATACATAGAAATTGTTTTACTTTGTAACATTTTACTAAAATTATGCAAATCCTTGGGCCATAAGACAATACTCTTTAATGAAAAATGCTTCCCCTGGCAAACTTGCTTTGGTTTCTGAAAAATCTTGCCCTTAAATGACTTTAGCCAATCCTGAGTGAAGTAACTAAGGCAGAAATGTATTTTCCGGATGTAGCAGTAACACATCTTACATTGCAATGTGTTTTATAACAAAACACTCTTTTTTGGTAAGCAAATAGCATAATAGTGTATGAGGACTTTGAATAGTTATTACTATATAATAGTAATCACTTGAACGTGATGCCAGAGCCAGTTTATTCCTGTAGAGTGGCCAAGACTATGGATTTGGGGCTTTTTTCCCCAAGTTTTTCTGCAGGAGGGCAGGGGTGAGGGAAGGGTCTACCTGTTTTCAGACATCCATCAGGCAGGTATTTAGGATTTAATGTGTCATATTCATACATTATGTGTCAGGACTGATTTGTCAGGACTAATTCCCTTGATTAAGCATTGTGTTTGGTGCTTGTATGGTGCCTGTGTCCTCGGGTTTTGGGCTGTCCTGTGCAATACACTGACCTCGGTTCAGAAGCTAAACCACATTAACTGCACTAAGCCCCTAATGAAATTTAGAATATATAGTGTGCCTGTGAATACCGTTTTCAAAAGCAACAGGTTGTAAAACAAATGGTAGAAACAGACCTCAGAAAGATAGCTCTATTTACCAAACCTACATTTTCCTATTATAAAAAAAGAAATAAATAAGGAAGAGCCCTCCAAAATGGACTGTTTTGTTGATTTCTGCTCACCAATTCTCCTCTACCCCTATACTGCAATAGTTGCAAAAAAAACGTGTGTATATATATGTAAAAAATTTTGTATTTTGAAAAAATGGTTCATGATTTGCCACTCTGTCACAGTTTTAAACCCAATAGGAAGCAGGTGGGTTTTGCTCTGGTTTTAGGTGTGTGACCTCATAGACTGAACTGGAAGATACATAAAAATGGTGGATGTCAAAGCCAGTCATTCAGTGCCAGCAAGAGGCTGCGACAGAAGAGGCAGTGCTGGGGCAGGATCCCTGCCTGGCCTTTGCCCACTTTCCTCCAAGTCATCACAGAACATACCGAACCTGTCCTCTCTACCTGCTAACCAGGTGCATTTGCTTGAAAATAAATGAGCAATCTGCTGCCTGGCTTGGACACACAGTAAGTGCTTGTAGTTTTCATTAGCCCTCAAGAAATCCTTGGCTACTTTTGTGTGATGCACTAATGTATTATTCATAGACAATTTCATTAGTGTTATTGCAGGTTTCCAATACAACAAGAGTGTGTGTAGAGTCACGAGATCCTTAGGAGGAGAAAGATGGCTATTCTTTCATCAGCACATAAAAATAGGAATGCATCTGCACGTATGCACAAAAGTATGTGCAATGCAAAGAGTACAAGGAACTTCAAGGAACTGAGAAAATATCTTTCAATCATGGTCCTGAAACTTATTCTGAGAGCATGGTAGCCCTTTGCTTTTTACATCACCTCTGATGATTCACAGGTTCTTAGGTGAAACGTGGCAGAGCGTGTTGTTTTCCAAGCAAGATGTGTTTTAGTTAGAGCTTGCTCTAGTGGTATGGGCACTTTTTAACAATTTGGATTTTAAATATAATTTGTCCCTCGTTAATTGGCAACTTGTAAGGATTGAAAGCTTTGTGAGCTTGTTCGTACTGTTTGAAGACTCCTTTAACTGTTAGTTCCAGAGGAAAAGGAATTTAAAGTAGACTGGGATTACAGTAGCCTCAGCCTCTGTGTTCAGATGGGGTTTGTGCATCCCTCACATAACCGAAGCGCTGTAGTTTCCTGTGTGAGCTGGCATATCTACAAAACTTAAGGCAAAATGCAGGAACTTAAGGAAAAATTCTTGACAGTGAGGGGGGCAGAGCCCTGGAACAGGCTGCCCGGGGAGGCTGAGGCTCTGTGGCTGTGTGTGGTAGCACGTCCTACCAACGTGAGGAAGCAGCCGTGTGGTTTTCTCACTCACGTTGTCTGCATCGTTGCAGTGTGCTCTTAGCTGCTTGCTCTGCGTGAATGAAAAGCATGAATTTTCACAGAAGCAATGCACCAAGGCTGGTTTTTGGTGCTTCAGCAGGTGTTTTTCATCTTTCTTGCTAAGTTAGCTAGAGAGTTTTGCATACTCATGCTGTCTGTACAGGTATGAGAGATCGAGATGTGAGAGGGACTACATGTTTTTGAGTGTTAGTGGCTCTTAGCTTTTCTTGACAATGCCTCCTCTAACCCTTGACTGGCTGTCAGGGAGACACACGCGAGGCTGTTTTACTAGTTCCAATGGCTCATTTCAACTGTTAGCTTAAATCTCAAACATATCCAGGGCATAGCGAATACAGTTTACACCTGCACGTATTGGTGCATTACATGTATGCATGCTGTTCACTGAAATACTTCCAGAAATTAATTCTATTCCCTCTTGTATAAAGCATAACCCCAGCTCCACCTGGTGGCTCTGGGAGCACCAGCAAGACCAGCTTCTGGGGTGGCTCTTCTCTCTTATTTTCTCCTTCTCTCCAGTGATACAGCAGGTATCAGCTGCTCGCTGTGTCAGTTCCCTCAAGGTCATTACGACGCCTTAAATGAGAGATTCCTTTTGGTTCCTTTTATTTGGCATTATGCATTTGCTGGATTTTATGTCTTTAGAGATTGCACTTTCTTTCCTTCGTCCCAAGAATTAAAAAAGCTACCTTAATTATACACACATTATATATATATTTATATACATAAATACATATATATATAAAAAAAGGAATGATGAGACTTTATTTTACCCCTGTTATTTCTTGAGAGCAGAAGCTGGAACTGTATGAGAAAGGCCAGATGCTGTGTTTGAGTCACACTGTCTTCCTGGATTATGCCTCGGTATGACCCCTGGAAGAAAGCTATAAGCCAGCTGTAAAAACAGGAATGCTCATTGCCTGTCCTGTGCAGCCAGTTCTTCACTAATGCTGTCTTTTGCTTAAAGGCAAGTAGTGGAAATGGGTGTATTCTAGCGTTACTGCTCTTTATCTACTTATTTTAGGCATTGCATATAGGATTTCTGTAATGAGTAAAGAGTTTATTATGGTTAGAAATTATTGTTATCCCAAGCCAGATATAAAAAGAATTCTGAAATTAATTTTTCATCAAAAATTAGTGTTAGATCTGACAGACTTTTTGTCATGTTTGAAAAAAAAAGAGGACATTAGTGTAATAAAATAAAAAAAAATGCAACTATTCTGCTCAGACATTGCAGGCATGGCTTGTTTCATTAAAGGCTAAATGGAAACATTTTTTTTTTTATAATGTCAAAACAAGACTTTATTTTCCTATGCATTTTTATTTCTGTACCTAACTTCGTGCAGCTAATGCATCCAGTTAGAATAAATTTCTCGGAGTGAAGAATCTGTGCAGGGCAAAAATGTGTTGTAGAGGATTATAATATTCTAGCTTGCTCTAGAGATCTCTTTATGGAAGTTTGTATTCCATACGAACTTCCATAAAGTTTGCTGCTGCTGCTTTCATCGACATAATCTTGCCTTATGCAGTCCAAATGCCTGTTCTGAGGCATTTGGGAGTAAAATCCAAAGTGTGTTCTTTCCTTTTTATACTTTACCAGTTCCTATGTCTAACATCGTGAGGTGTTTTATATAGTCACGATGAGTTTTATGTGTGTAACATTTTTATATGAGTGACATTTAGCCTACACACTCTCTTCTGCTTCTCAGTTTCCTAATGGACAGGATGAAGCTGTAGGCTGCAGAGATGTCTGTGTAATGCTTTATCACCTCCAAATCAAGGCAGAAGTCCATATTTCAGACAGAAATACCACCTTGCTGCTGTCAAAAGACTTAATGTGCAGGAATATCTAAAACCACATAGCTGGAAACTATTAAGCATTTCTTTGCACAGGGTGTTTCCAGCCTCAGCTGTTTATAATATTCAGATTTTAAATAAGAGCAGTTTCTCAGTTTATGAGGCACTTAGAATATTAATAATTATTGATGAGGATATTGATAACTAGTGACTTTTTTTTTTCCTCCATATTGCTTATATTCATGATAGAGGACAGGAGAAAAACATTCTCCTCTTTAGGAACTGAAATGCAAAAATCACTTGGCCACGGTGCTGCAGTGTGGTTTTCTCAGAAGGGAGATTCACTTTCTGCTCCTCAAAATAAAACTAACAAAACAAAATCCACAATGAAATGAATTATCCAAGGCTGATGCTAAATAAAAGACCTTGTATTCTTCTACTAAGCAATTTATTCTAGAAATGAAGTGGCACCAAAGGTTTTATGAGAATCTCAGGCTTCTTGAATCACAGATTGCACCCAGGTCCTCCAGTTCAGAGACAGCCCAGGAGTTTGTCCAGTCCAGTTTGAAGCCACTGGCGTACTCTAAAACACCCTATACCAAATCCCATCATTTATTTATGTTCTTTATGAAAAGGAGATTGTAGATTTTGCATTGAACTTGCAATTAGATTCTTTCATCGTGTGCCATTTACTCACGCCCTACTGTCAGGGGTTTTTTTTTGTATTTGTTTTCTCCACATCATCCTAACTCTGACAGACTTCTCCCACGACTGTAGATTGTTTGTTCCCAGCTCCAGAGTGTGAGATTGCTTGGGGTCTGCTCCCAAGGCAGGCATTGGGAGAAAAATGGACCAGAGTGCTGGCTGCAGATGGGTCTTTCATTTTCAGCCAGGCCTGACAAAATAGAGTTTGTTCCACTTTTTTTTTTTTTTTTTTTTTTTTAATGTAAATGTAATGGAAATGGTCCAAAGGTTG
>JAVCKT010099373.1:0-10022 GCA_032273925.1 Rhynchotus rufescens | reverse complement strand
TGCATGATGGAAATGAGCATCAGCACCTATGGATCACACTGCATCTATCCATGATGGGAATGAGCACCAGTACCTATGGATCACACTGCACCTATCCATGATGGGAATGAGCACCAGCACCTATGGATCACACAGCACCTATCCATGGTGGAAATAAGCACCAGCACCTATGGATCACACTGCAACTATCCATGATGGGAATGAACATCACTACCAATGGATCGCACTGCACCTATCCATGATTGGAATGAGTCCCAGCACCTATACATCATGCTGCAGCCATCCAAGATGGCACTGAGCACCAGCACCTATAGATCGTGTGGCACCCATCTGCTACAGGAGCTGAGGATCAGCATATACCGAGCACGCTGTACGCACCCACTATAGGAACCAAGCAGAGCACATTCAGAACATGTTGTATCTGCTATAGAAACCAAGCATCAGCACATGCAGATCACGCTGTGTACATCCAATATAGGAACCAAGCAGCAGTGCATATGGACCAGGGTATACATACCCACTATGGGAACCAAGCAGCAGCAGCATGTAAGGACCAGGATGTATAGGAACTGAGCAGAGCATGTGTGGACCAAGAGCAACATACCCATTATAGAAACTGAGCAGAGCACATATGGACCAGGATGTACATACCCACTATGGGAACCAAGCTGAGCACATATGGACCAGGATGTACATACCCACTATGGGAACCAAGCTGAGCACATATGGACCAGGACATACATACCCACTATGGGAACCAAGCCGAGTGCATATGGACCAGGATGTATGTACCCACTATGGGAACCAAGCAGAGCACATATGGACCAGCACATACATACCCACTATGGGAACCAAGCCGAGCACATATGGACCAGGACATATGTACCCACTATGGGAACCAAGCCGAGCACATACGTGTCCTTCTATACAACCACACCATTAAATCCAAGCCCCAGCACACACTGTACTATACAGCCACCTAACTCATGCCTATAGATATAAGCGACACTGGGCATGGAGGAGAGCTTCCCTCCGGAGCGGATCCCGTCCCTTTCCCTGGAGGCTCCCGGGAACGTCCCCATTCCCCCACATCCCTGTCCCGGCTGCAGGGAAGACACGGGGGCCGCGTGGCTGGGGGGGTTCTCGGCAGGACGAGGGGGTCAATCCCCTTCCCCCCGCATCCCTTACCCCCTCCTCGCACTTACACCGTGCACGGTGCCTTTTCCAACGGGCAAATTCCTGCAAGAACCTCCCCGGCTGCTCCTGCCCCCGGGATTTCGGGATTCGGGCTCGTGGAGGCTTCCCCCATGCAGACCCCCGCTTGCCTCCTCTTGCAGCACTGCATTTTTTACGGAACCCCCTCTTTTGGGAGGTTGCTGAACCCCCAAGAGGCGACGGGCAGGTGCCGGCCCCTCTGCTCCCTCCCCACGGCTCCAGCCGGGACTTGGCTCCGCGCCGGAGCTTTTGCCACGTCCAACAGCCGCTGGAGGAAGGAACCGTCCGGGCAAAGAGCGGAGCGGGGGGAACCGGCTGCACCGGGGGGGGTCTCTGGGAACCATTCCCATGTCCCACCCCGGCTCGTCAAGCCGGCACTCCGGGAACGGCGCCAGGTTCCCGGCGGGAACGCGCGGAGAGCCGGAGGGGGGAAATTCCCACGGGAGGAGGGGCAGCCGTATCCCAGGCCGAAACCTCCCCGCTCGTGGCCGTCCCGATGCCGGGGGGCCGCTCGGCCGCGCGGGAGCCCCGGCTTTACCTGGGCTGCTCCACGCGGGACGCGGAGCCCCCCGGGCCCGGCCGGCGCGCGCTCCGACGCGGATGCCGGAGCTCCGAGCACTTCCTGCTCGCTCCGGGCACAACACTTCCTGCACGCTCCCACTCGCCGAGCGCGGCGCGCAGCCACCCGACCAGTCCTGGTGGTGCCTGTGCCGCCGGACGGGCTGCGGGACACGGTTCTGGGCAGCCCATGGGGTGGAATTTGCTCCGTGGAGCGGCCGTCCGGAGCAGGACGTCAGGGGCCATCCGAGCGTCCCGGGACAGGGATCATTGGACAAAGGGCAGGAGGCAACGTGGCCCTAGCACGACAGTGAAGACCGGGGGCCCATCCCGAGGGCATCTGCATGGACCTCCGTGCACGTTGGAGTCCCACAAGGGTTTGGATCAGCAGGGATCTGTGGAGACCACCTCCAACCTGCTGCTCAAATAGGGTCACCCACAGCACCTTGCCCGGGAGGATGTGGGACATCTCCAAGGATCCCTCCCAACCCTCCGCACCCTCTCTGGACAACCCGGTCCAGCGCTCTGGCACCCTCAAAGTCAACAAGTTCTTCCTCAAATTCAGATGGACCTGCCTGTGCTTCACTTGTGCCCATTCCCTTAGGTCTTATTGGTGGCCACCGCTGGAGAATTGGACCCCGTCTTCTCTCCATCCTCCCTTCAGACACTCAGACATGTGGATAAGACCCTCCTTGGCCTTCTCTTCTCCAGGCTGGGCAGCCCCAGCTCTCCCAGCCTCTCCTCACAGAGCTGCTCCAGTCCCTCCACCACCTCCATGGCCCTTGGTTGGACGCTCTCCAGCAGCTCCATGTCCCTCTCCTCCTAGGTAACCCATCCCTGGCCTTAGCGCTGCAGATGTGGCCTCCCTAGAGCAGAGGGGACGATGCCCTTCCTGGAGCTGCTGCCAACGCTCGGCCTGAGGCAGCCCAGCAGACCATTGGCCTTCGTGGCCACCAAGGCACATTGGAGGCTCCCAAGGTGGTCACCTTGGCCACCAGGACGCCGAAGCCCTGCAGCAGCAGGTTGGATAGCCGAGGATCCCTCCCCAAAAAATCATTACAGCCAAAAATCCTGTTATTTCCCAGGGGAGTTGTCCCCCCAGGAAGGGGCATTTGGGCACTAGAGGGCACCGCTGTCCTGATTAAGGGTAATCTACCCCAAATAAAGGGCATTTGGGGCTCTCCCTTGTCCAGTGGCCTGGACATGCCTGGCCAGATGTGCAGGAGACCCGGCCAGATGTGCTGGAGGGCGAGAGCATCCTCAGGCAGATGTGCAGGGCCAGATGTGCTTGCACCCAGCCAGATGTGTGGGCCAGGGTGCACCTCGCTGCCCAGATGTGCCTGGGAGCTTGTGTGGGGCTACTGGGAGCTGCTGGGGCTCCAGATGTGCAGCAGGAACCGGGGCGCACGCGGACATCCCAAGCCAGATGTGCTGGGGATTTCCAAGCCTCCCACCCCAGATGTGAGGGGGATCTCCCAAAAAGGGGATGAGCTGAGAAATCCCGGGATGAACACGGATCAGAACCGACTCCCCACGTCGTGGGGAGCCCGTGGGGCCGTCTCCCCGTGTCGGCACCGGCGAGTCCTCACCTGCTCGTGCCCGTGTGGACCACGGCGCGGGGCGGCAGATCCGGCGGGCGGTTCGGCACCGGCACCGGCACCGGCGGCGCCGTCCGGGCGGCGCTTTGGGCCTCCAGCTGGTGCCGCTTGGCCGGCAACGGCGGCGCCGCGGGCTTGGCCAGCGACGGCGCAACCGGAGCGGGCGCATGGGCAACCTCGGGGCTGCGCCCGGGCGGCTCGGCGCTGGGGGAGAATTTGACCGGTGGGCGACATCCCACCCTGGGCGGGATCGGGGGAGGATGGTGAGGTCCATACGGAGCTCCCTCCGGCTGCGGCGGGGACCATCCGGACACCGGAGCGGCCGCGTCCCCGGCGGGCTCCGTCTCCGTCGGAGCGGCCGCGGGGGCAACGCTGTGGCGGAAAACGTGTCTCTTCATGGGCACCGGCTTCCTGGCGGGCGGCCGCGGGGGTCCCGGCGGGTCGGCGAAGGCTTTTTGGAGCCCCAGGAGGATGCGCTTGCGGTGGCCGGGCAGCGCGACGCCCAGGCGGCCCAGGAGCTCGTCGGTGAGCGCGCGGCAGTCGGCCACGGTGCACAGCTCGTGGCTCTCGAAGGCGTCCGCGTACTGGTCCAGGTGGAGCGCGGCCAGCCACGCGGACACCGGCACGGACGCCCCTTCCTCCATGGCTGGCTGAGACCCGATGCAGCTCAGGGCAGCTGGCCTCCGCCCGGAGAGGCTCCGCACGGCATCAGCACCTGGAGTGGGAGAGGACACGTCAAGTAGGGAAGGAGCCCTGGAGCAGGAGCTCTGCAGCACCGGGATGTACAAACAGGCCCTATCTGCTCATGCTGGTCCCCCTTCTCTTCCTCCTCTTCCTCCCTATGCATCTGCAGATGATCCCCCCAGTTTCCAGGGGTGTCCTGGAACTGGTAGACCCAAGGACTGGTAGACCCAAGACTTTGGTAGGATAAGAGGAAATGGCCTCAAGTTGGCCAGAAGAGGTTCACGTTGGATATTAAGGAAAAATTCTACATGGAAAGAGTAGTCCCGCACTGGAACAGGCTGCTAAGGAAATGGTGGAGTCACCATCCCTGACAGTGTTCAACAAACGTACAGATGATGCCCGTAGGGACACGGTTTAGCAGGATGGTGGTGATGAGTTATGGTTGGACTCAACGATCCTGAAGGTCTTTTCCATCCGCAATGATTCCATGATTCTATGACTGAACACGCGGATTGAAAAGACAACGTGGCTCTTAGCTGGGGTGGGAGATGATCAGGCAGGAGCCTCCTGGTCTATCCCTGCTCATCCCCTTGTTGGGAGCAGCTGCATCGCCAAGGATGGTCCCCATCCCTGCTTGGGATGCACGCATCCCACAGCAGCACAGAGCAGCTCTTGGAATGCCACATCCCTATGGATCAGATGGGATCCAGCTCCTTGAGGAGCCCTTTCCACTGCCAGAAGAGGCTGGTGACCACAACACACGGATTCGCTCTGTCCCAGAGCAAGCCAGGACACGGGAGCACCAAGGATCAGAAGCAGCAGGTTGCATCCCACCCAGCATGGGATTTTCCACCTTTTGCCCACAAATGTGACACCCAGACGTGTTCCTCTCCCATATGATGGTGCCGGGAGCTGAAGGCCACCAGCTCCCAGGCAGTGGCCTCGGAAAGCCTGGACGCAGCGGGAAGCAGCAAGTGCTTTTTCACAGCTTGGTTTAAACCTCCTGATTTCAGGGCTGACTTCTCAGTTCCTCTTTTTCGAATGCAAACACAGGCTTTGCCACCAGCTGCTCATGGTCCCCGGTGGTGGCAGGGGCCACCGCTGCGTTGTGTCCTCAAGCTTCAGTTCTTCATAGAGGTCGGGGGGTTCCCTGAGCGCCAGGACATGCTCTTCTTGTGACGCATCTGCTCGGCGCAGGCAGATGTCACCACGTGTGGAGCAGCTGCCAGGAGAAGAAGGGACCGGCCTGGGGGCTGGTGTCCCCCACCCCGGGACATCTCTGCAGCAGGTCAACCCCCATTCGTGTGGGTCATTCCTCCTTCCTCCTCATGACCCTCCTGTATGGGTCATTCCTCCCTGTGTGAAGGATTCTGCACTTGCCCATGTTGCTCCTCATGAGGTTCCTCTGTTCCCACCTCTCCGGTCTATCTGGGTCCCTCTGCAGCACCCAAGAGGATACCTTGGAGGTATCATCTCAACAACCTTGGGGGTATCATCTCACCAACCTTGGGGTTATCATCTCATCCACCTTGAGGGTATCATCTCACCCACCTTGGGGGTATCATCTCACCCACCTTGGGGGTACCATCTCCTTCCCATTTGGGAAGTTCCTTCCCCTGTGAACTTGCTGAGGTGGCATCTGCCTCGTCGCCCTTTCCATGGATGGACAAGGTGGACAGGATTGGAGCCCGCGTTGACCCCAGGAGGACACCACTAGCTGCAGGTCTCCAGCTAGACTTAACCCCACCGAGCTCAGCCCTCCGAGCTCTGCCGTTGGGCCGGTTTTCCTCCCTTTGCACGTCAGCCTGCGCTTTATCAGCTTGCTTACGAGGATGTTGCAAGAGAGGCAGTGCCCGAAACCTCATGAAATCAAGATAAATGACATCCGCCGGTCCCCCCTCACCCGCCGAGCCTCATCTCATTGCAGAAGTTCCTCACTCACGAGGTCCCCTTCAGAAATGCACCCTCCCCGTCACCTCCTCGTCCTTCCCATTTGGAGCTGCTTCCCAGGACCGGTTACTCCAGCACCTTTCCAAGCCTCAAAGCCAGCCTGGCCATCCCCAGGTCCTCCTTCTTGTCCCATCCGATCATATCCCAGCTCCTGCTCTGGAGATTGCCCAAATATGCATGAACTGAGGGCATCGAGGAGGTGATTTTCACCCGGGCAGCATCAGCTCTTCCCACACCGTAACCCCGGTATCCACCTCCTGTGGAGCTGGTTCTCCTCCTGCTTCTCCCTTTTGCCGTTGCTTTGCTTTCCTCAGTACCCTTCGGAGGATTTCCCGGCGCTATAAATAAGCCCATGGCAAAATCTGCCCGTCAGAGTCACGCTCGCTCTGACTCAGGCGCCCACGACGCGGCCGGCGCGCACGGCACCGCGGCCTCGGTGCCACATCTTCCTACCTCCCTTTGGGCACCTCTGGGAAGCGCAGGAAGGACGTGGGAAAGCTGGGAGCCGTGGGAAAGCTGGGAGCGATGGGAAAACTGGGAGTCATGGGAAAGCTGGGAGCCATGGGAAAGCTGGAAACCGCGGGAAAAGCGGGAACCGCGGGAGCTGCCGGCGGCACCGCGAGCTCTGCCGCTTGCAGGAGCAAAGTCCAGGCTTGCAGAGCTGCTTCCCACCACAGGCACCCCCTGCGCCCGGGCTCTGCTCCACGGCTTATCACGGAAGCGGTGCCAAAGCTCTCCCGTGCGCCCGGAGCGAGCTCAGCACGGGTGCATGCACGTGCATGCATGCGCTTTCCCCTCGGAGGTTGCAGCTGGCGAGAGAAAACGGCTATTTTTAAAAGCGGGCGAGTGACATCGTTGTCACAGGATGTCCAGTCTCGCTCACACCGGCGCTGTCCTGTCCCTCTGCTGCAAGCGCATGGCAAGGCCGCAGCATCGTGATGCTCCATGCAAGGTGCAATGAGCGCAGAGGAGCTGCAACCAGTGCAGAGAAGCTGCAACCAGCGCAGAGGAGCTGCAATCGGGACAGAGGAGCTGCAATCAGTGCAGAGAAGCTGCAATCGGGACAGAGGAGCTGCAACTGGCGCAGAGAAACTGCAACCAATTCAGAGGAGCTGCAACCAGTGCATAGGAGTTGGAATCGGCACAGAGGAGCTGCAACCAGCACACAGGAGCTGCAATTGGTGCAGAGGAGCTGCAACCAGCACAGAGGACCTGCAACCAGTGCATAGGAGTTGCAATCAACTCAGAGGAGCTGCAATTAGGACAGAGGAGCTGCAACCAGTGCAAAGGAGCTGCAACCAGCGCAGAGGAGCTGCAACCAGTGCAGAGAAACTGCAACTAGCGCAGAGGAGCTGCAACTGGCACAGAGGAGCTGCAATCGGGACACAGGAGCTGCAACAGGCACACAGGGAGCGCAGAGCATTCGGAGCGGCTCCAATGGGATTTGCTCCGATGTCCATCCTCAACTGGGCGTGTTGCATCTCCCCACACACGGGAAACGAGCTGGGATGTCAGCGCAAACTGTTCCGGGAAGCAGGAGCTGCCCTGCGCATTCCAGCCTCCATTCCCTATCCTGCATGTTGCAGCCTCCATTCCCTGTTGCAGCCTCCATTCCCTGCCCTGCACACTCCAGCATCCATTCCCCATATTGCATGTCCCAGCCTCCAATCTCTTCTCTGCATGTTCCAGCCTCCATTCCCTGTTGCAGCCTCCATTCCCTATCCTGCATGTTGCAGCCTCCATTCCCTGCCCTGCACACTCCAGCATCCATTCCCTAAATTGCACATCCCAGCTTCCATTCCCTATCCTGCACATTCCAGCCTCTGAGCTCTTCCTTGCACATTCCAGCCCGGATTCCCAGGCCCAGCTGCAGGAGACACCCCTTTGCAGCCAGTATCTGCAGCAGGAAAGCCCAGGATGGCCACTCCACGCTGGAAAAGGCAACGTGGAGATCGTGCACGTCCCTTAACCGCAGCAATGGAGCATCCAGGGAGGGGGCTGCTCCCGGCCGGGCCTCGCAACGCGTCGCTTCTGCTTTTGCGAGCGCGCAGGAAGAGGAAGGCGCCGCATTGCGCCCGCACGGGCCCTGCGCGCACCCCGGCCTCCGTAAACCCTTCCCCGCGCTCACCTCCTCCTCCTCCTCCGGGGCATTAATCACGGAGCCCCGAGGAGATTCCCGAAGGGAGCGCGGCTGCAGGGGCGCGGAGGGGATTCCGGCACGGCGACGTGCCGGGCGTGCGCGGGCACCCGCTCCGTGCCGCGCTCCGTGGCCACATTCCTGCCCGGGATTAGGCAATGGCCTCCGGCGCTGTTGTAAGAGCCTTAGGGCTGCGAGAGCCCGGGGGCCGTGGTCGGGATTTGTGGAGGTTATCCGGGGCGAAAGGAGCCGTCCTGGGCACGAATCCCAGGGAAAATCCCGCAGGATCCACTGGGGACCTGCGGCGGCCTCGGCTTGTGTTGCTGCTCCGAGGCGGATGCACGGGAGCACTTTTGGGCCACCGCCTAGCTGGGATGCGCTTTGGATCTGGCACGTGATTCCCGGAGCATCCCATACCACCGAGGATCCCAGGGACACCAGGCTGGGAACAGCAGCCTTGCCACATCCCACATCCCGCCACGCGAACATCACGATCCGGCTCCACTCCCACTTCCCACCCCCATCCCGGGGGCTGCTCCGGCGCCTCCCGATCCCTCCATCCCCGTGTCCCCGTCCCGGGGCGCTACCTGCTCGGGGCCGCGGGGCTGCGCGCGGCCCGGCCGCCCGGCGCCCATCCCGCCGCCTCCGCCGCTCCGAGGGCCCCCTGCACTTCCTCAAACGCCGCTCCGGGAACTCGGCGAGCCCGGCGCGCTGCAGCGTTTGCAACGGCCGCCCCGGGCACCCGCGCAGCCCTAATCGCCCGGGACAAGCGCCCGAGCGTTGGCGCCTGGCACCGGAGCGACACCCGTCCGCCGGCACCGCCGAATCCGCCGCCCGGACCGCGGGTTTCGCTTTGAGGATGCAGAAGCGTTTCGCTTTCGGGCTGGCCCGGCGCGTGCAAGCGGCGCGGCGGGATCTGCAAAGTCAGCAGCAGCAGCCGGGCGTGGAAAAGGCGCTTCCCGCTGCCGGGGATATTCCGATTCCCAGCGTGTGGCGGGTCCGGCGTATCCCAGCACTCCGGAGCTCGGCCCCGCCGTGCAGTGGGAATGAGGCCAGGGAGGTGCACGGGGGTGGTTGGGTGTGCAGAAGGGGTGACCGCATCCCAACCGGCTCAGCAGGAGCGGGCAAGGCTGGAGCGGGCACAGCGGCCTGGGATGAACGAGGCTGGAGCGAGCAAAGCGGATCTGGGTGTGCAGGGTCCGTCGGGGTGTGCACAGTCCATCAGGGTCTGCACAATCTGTCGGGGTGTACACAACCGATTGGGGTGTGCATGGTCAATCAGGGTCTGCACAGTCTGTCGGGGTGTACACAGTCCATCAGGGTGTGCACAGTCAATCAGGATGTGCACAGCCCATTAGGGTGTGCACAGTCGATCGGCATGCGCACAGTCGATCGGGGTGTGCACGATCCATCGGGGTGTGCACAGTCAGTCGGGATGTGCACAGTCGATCAGGGTGTGCACAGTCGATTGGGGTGTGCACAGTCAGTCAGGATGTGCACAGTCGATTGGGATGTGCCTGGTCAATCAGGGTGTGCACAGTCGATTGGGGTGTGCACAGTCAATCAGGATGTGCACGGTCGATCGGGATGTGCCTGGTCAATCAGGGTGTGCAAAGTCACTCGGGGCATGCACAGTCCATTGGGGTGCGCACAGTCGATCGGGGTGTGCATGGTCCATCGGGGTATACACAGCCAATCTCGGTGTGCACAACCGAACTAGACATGCACGATTGATCAGGGTATGCACAGTCAGTCGGGGTATACACAGTCCATCAGGGTGTGCATCGTCCAGCAGAGTGTATACAGTCCATGGGAGTGTAGACAGTCAATCTGGGTGTGCACGATCGATCAGGGTGTGCGCAGTCAGTTAAGGTGTGCAC